>CAOKZL010002076.1:0-289902 GCA_948472985.1 Iguana delicatissima | reverse complement strand
CCATAGGTCTGCCAGGTGTCCCTTATTATAAGGGATGTTCCTTATTTGAGGGTTGGAAGGCTTCTGCTTTTATATCAACTGAATAAGATGCTTTTAAAAAAACATATTTCGTACGGAAGGAATGTTTTGTTATTTAATTTATGAATATGGGCAATATATTAATTTTTACAGAGAAACACACGAGTAAGTTAACCGAAACCCATGCTTCCATTCGGTATCTGGATAGAGCACAAGCTTCTTAAGCGCTGCTTCCTGACTGTCATCGCTGTGCGTCGTGGATTTCCACGGCGCCTCATTGCTGATGTGAAAACCTGGCAGAACCTGTTCCAAAAGCAACCCTGCCACCCAATGCCAAACCCCCTTCCAGTTTTACTTACAGCATAAGGAGGACCAAAAGGACCACAAGGAGCACCCAGGTTTGTAGGGAAAAGATGGGGAGAAAATCCATTTTTGCGCCCCTAGTCTAGTGAAAGAAATCCTTCCTGCCCTCCTTCTATCTCTCTTTCTCCTTGGAGTTTTCAAGTTTGTTTTGCTCGGCTGTTCATGGTGCATTTATACTTGCCAATCTCCCCTTCGGAGATGACGTGAAAGAAGCTGAGATATTTTCTTGTTGGCGCTTATTTTGGCACAAGGACAGCCCAGCTGCCTTCGCCCTCACCATGCTCTCCGCCCTTCAGAAGTTGAGTTCTGCTCTACCTTTTGCAGCAAGCTTGCAAACTTTCTGCCAGCTGGAACTGTGAACTGGGGAAGCACCCTTGGCATCTCACCCTTGAGGTTCGACGTTTGTTTTCCGCTTAGGACGGGACTGCTTGTAACCTCAGGCAGAGCCAGCTGCTTGCTCTCTCTCTCTCTCTTCCCCTCTCCTTGCAAGCGTGCACTAGAGGCAACATCTGCTGCAGTACTAGCTTGGGTTGTTATAGAAGAACTGTCCAGCCCTGTTGTTGCTAATGAGTTGCAGGACATCTCAGCCCAGAGAATAAATCAGACCTGGGCGGAGACCATTTCCACACTACACTGTTATAGAGCTATTGTTCCATTTCAACATCCTGTCAAATTCTGGGGTTTGTAGTTTATTAAGGCCAAAGGTACCCCTCCCTAAACTAGAAACACCAGGATTCCATAGGATGTTGAAAGTGGACTAATAGCACTAGAAGAGTGTAGTGCTGAAATGGCCATAGTCTTCAGTATGTGCTCATCATTCCTCCAGTTTCACCCAAAAAAACAGGAGCTCATGAGTTGGACTTAGGCCAGAGGTTTGTCTTTCCCAGTTTGTTCTCCAAGGTACCATTGGATTCCTTCATGCACTTTTTTTTTAAAAAAAAAAAAAATTGTATAACTCCAAAAGAAGAAGTGGAAGAGGAAGAGGAGGAGGAGGAGGAGAGAAAACCATACAAATTTACAGGAGAAAAAGATAAGAACGGGCACAAAAAATAGAATATCTTGGAACAGTACTAATAATTGGGTTTCTTCATTCAATGTTTTACATTTCATAATATTATAATTCCTCTTACCCTTCCCTCCCCCTTTTTGGAGATTATTCAGGAGATACATTACTTAAACTCCTTTAATAAGATCTTGTTATATTAAATGTAGTATATTCTTCCTTCGTGTACATGAGCACAATTGTACTACATTGCTGCTGTTTTTTTTCCTTCACTTCTAATCCTTTCCAGCACCCCCTGTAAAAAGAGTAGAAAGAACTGTCTTTTCGTCTGTTCGCGTTCTTCTGGCCCACTAAAGCACCAGGCTTACTCTCAGTAGAAGTGTGACAGCAGCTATCCTGAGGTGGTGACTGCTTAATCTGCAGCAACTTAAGGTTATTTAGTGCCTTTCTTGACACTTTGAAGAATTCTCACACCTATGCTCCAGTCTGTCATTTCTCACCCAGAGTTGCCACCCATATCTTGCAGCGTGCAGAGCCCTTGGAGATCTGTGTAGTTCCTCTGCCTCTTGTCCTGCCCTGGTTTCCTGCTTTCTTTGGGCATTGACTTTCACTCCAAAACAACAGGGAGCATGGCTTGCATTTATGTGGTGTTGGGCATCCCCTCCCAATAAACAGTCGCACGCCAGCAAGAGACTGCCGCTCCAACAATTTGCCTTCTGTGAAAATGTAACCTGCTGTTAACTGGGGTCTCTATATGGGCTTGGCAGGAAATATTCACCACCAAGACCACCCTATCATTTTGGGTCCAAGAGCCTCTGAGAGCTCCCTATGGCCTCTGCTTCACTGATAGAGAGGGAGGCGTTACCCTTTTTTGCCGTACGTCCTACTCATGTGTAAGGACTGCTGCTGCTTGCCACTTTGCAAAGCAGCCTCAGGGGTTTTCCTCACACGAACAGTTTTTGCTGCTTTTTGTGAGCGTGAGGAAAACACCTGCAATTTAAACTTACAACACCATAGCTCAGAGAGCCCCCATGGTAAAGTGGTTGGAGCACTGGACTGTGGCCATTTCCATACTAGACAGTTATAGTGCTACGATTCCACTTTCAACATCCTCTGGAATCCTGGGGTTTGCAGTTTCGGGAGGGGCCGCTCGGCCCCTCCCAAAACTGCAAATCCCAGGATTCCAGAGGATGTTGAAAGTGGAATCGTAGCCCTATAACACTCTAGTGCGGAAATGGCCTATGACTCTACCACCAGGGTTCAAATCCCCACTTGGGCATGGAAACGTACTGGGTGGCCTTGAGCAAGTCGCACTCTCTCAACCTCAGAGGGAGGCTAGGGCAAACTGAGCACATCTTGCCAAGAAAATCCCATGAGACGGTCATCATAGGGTTACCATAAGTCAAAAATGGCTTTAAGACACACAACGACAACTTTAGCTCAGCTACTGATTCCAGCTTAGGCCATTTCCGCACTACACTACTATTGTGCTATTGTTCCACCTATGGAATCTTGGGGTTTGCAGTTTGGGGAGGGGCCTTTAGAATTCTCAGCCAGAGAGCTCTTTGGCCTCAGGAAACTACATGCCCCAGAATTCCATAGGATGTTCAAAGTAGAATAATAGTACTATAACAGTGTAATATGGAAATGGTCTTAGATTAATATGGTGAAATTGACTACAGACTATATCATACAAGGCAGGTAAACAGTAGTTAACAACAGAATAATTGAATCTTTGGCTGGAACTTATTATATAACCTTGTTCCTCTTCTGTCATTCCCCAATGGGAGACCATTGGTAAAAGAAATGCTTTGCAAAGAGGTCATTAATGGATTTTGTGTGTTGCTACCAGAAACACTTTCCAAACAATCTCCCAGTGGAAGAACAGCAGAAAGGAACTACTGACTTGGGATACATTCCAGCCAAAGACATTATTAGCCTGCTGTAATTGCAATTCACTCGCCTCGTGTGATATAACCCTACTTGCTCTTACTTTGGTTTTACATGCTGCTTCTTTAGCCGTTTCCTTTTGTTTGTTACTGTATTTAATATTTCTGAAAGAATATCCAGTGGCAAATTCAAAGCTCTTTTTAAAAAAATAAACATTGTTCAGTGTATAAAATAGGTGAGCCGGCCAGAGCACAGTGCTAGTAAGGAGGTGTGTCCCGAACATTGTGTAATTGTGTTCCTTTTAGGGAGACCGTTCTGTTAGATTGGCTGAAAAGATCCTGCTTTTTTAAGCCATATAAGGTCCTCTCCAAGAAAGATTTCCGTCGTCAGAAAAGACCTTATATGTATGTGAGAATGACAGCTTGCTTACTCAGCTGTATTTTATCTAGTTTAAATATTTACAATTCTTGCCTCACTTGCTGAGATGCCATTCAGGAGGTTGCAAGGCTGAGCCCTTCCCGTCGTGTGTTTATGGTATATACATTTAGTTTTAAATCTCTTTCAGATTAAGCATTCTGAATGAGAATTGTTCTAAGAGATATGCAATGGAATGAAAAAATGCCTCCCTCTTGTTTTGCTCGTCCGTTTCACACCTCTTCTCATTTGTTGTGCTGCTTCCGCACCAACCTGTTATAGCGCTACGGTTCCACTTTCAACATCCTCTGGAATCCTGGGGTTTGCAGTTTCGGGAGGGGCCGGGTGGCCCCCCTCCCGAAACTGCAAACCCCAGGATTCCATAGGATGCTGAAAGTGGAATAAAAACACTATAGTAGTATAGTGCAGAAATGGCCTGACTTATGACAATCTTAACCTAGGATTTCCTTGGCAAACCTTATTCCAAAGAGGTTTGCCATTGCTTTCCTCTCAGGAAATATTTATTTTATTTTTATTTGTAGAGACTGAGATTCTGGATCAGAGGCTAAAATGCTTAAGATTACAGTGATGGAGGTGCATCACCGACATGATACGCAATTGTGACAATCCTCAGAGGGGCACGGCGCAAGATGTCCTGTTGCACATGAGAACTGCTTGTGCACCAGGACTGTTGTGTGACCATTGTGCCTCAGGGCTCATTGGGGATTGGGATTTGTTGTGTCTTGCGACCATTGTGCAATGGAACGATTGTACGTCAGGACACATTGCAGATCAGGACAACATTGCACATCGACCTATGTTGTGCACTAGCCACACTGTTGGCTCTGCTTGAGCAGTGGTCCAGATAGTTTACTTACATCTCCATTCCCTTCCTGAAAATAAAAAAGTTGTGTAACAGAAGAATTCAGCTTGATGCAATTGCAAGTCAGTTCATGACAACACAGCTTCCCACCATGATGCCAGCTTTAATGTATATCTTGCCTTTCTTCTAGTACAGGACCCATAGTGGTTTGCTCTTACTGCATTCCTTCAGCTCGTTGCTGACTTATGGTAAGGTCATCCTGAGTTTTTCTTGGCAAGATTTATTCAGAAGACGTTTGCCATTGCCTTCGGCTGAGAGAGTGTGGCTTGTCCAAGGTCACCCAGCAGATGTCCATGGCTGAGTGAGAATCTGAACCCTGGTCTCCCAGAGTCAGGCAAAAGCTAGCCAGAGAGAGGTACTACTGAGGAGGTGTGCTCCAAAGCGCTGTAATGACACACCTTTGGACGACATCCTCCGTTATATTAGCCAGGAATATCCTGCTGGCTCAATCCGTATAAGGATCTCTCCGAGAAAGATTTCACATTGGGCTAAAAGGACCTTATATGTGCATTTGAAAGACAGCTTTATTATAAAACTCTGTTTTATCTGGCACCTGTCTCAGCTATTGCATACATATAAATGATTATACTGTAATAAAGAAAAAGTTTCCCCCTTCCGAAACTGCTTTATCTGATGAAAGCTGTGCCATGGCAAGATAAGGTTCAGCAATAACCTGAGCTGACAATTTGCTGTGTTTAAACAGAGCAGTTTCTGTGGACTTTGATATGAATTCAGGAGAACTCAGCAGTAGGTGCGCAATTGGAACCTGTGGGAGTTACACAGCCCGACATTGAGAGCCACCAAGAGGAATCCTATATGTTCAAAGATGTTCATATATGCTCATTCTAGGATTAAAAACAGTGCTTTCCGTTGGAATAAGGATACCCACAAAAGTACACTGTGCTATCCCATCATCTATACCGACAGAGAACCTTCCCAGTGGCTGCTCCCAGGCTGTGGAATTTTGCTTCAATTATTGTTGTCCAAATACCCTAAAAGTATCCTATCCAGTCTGATCTTGGAAGCCAAGCAGGGTCAGCCCTGATTAGTACTTGGACTGGAGACCGTCGGTGGATAACACATGCTGTAGGCCAGTGGTTCTCAACCTGTGGGTCCCCAGATGTTTGTGGACTTCAGCTCCCAGAAGCCCTGAGCATTGACCATAGTGGCCGGGGCTTCTGGGAGCTGAAGTCCATGATCATCTGGGGACCCACAGGTTGAGAACCACTGCTGTAGGCTATATTTTAGAGGAAGGAACTGGCAAAAGCACCTCTGAATATTCCTTGCCCGCGACAACCCTATGAAACTCATGGGGCCACCATAAGTCTGCAGGCAACTGGAAGGCACACACACACACACACACACACACACACACACACGGATTGTTGTGGTGTGCCTTTGAATCAACTCAAACTGGAGGGGTTTGAAGAGCTGTTATTCGAATGAGTTTTCACTTTGCTTCTTTCAGAGGCTGAGAGAGTGTGTCCTGCCCGTGATCATCCACTGGGTTCCCACTCAAACCCTGATCTCCCGGATTCCTACGCTAACATTCGCCCCACTACGCCATGCTGGTTTTCCATTTTGCTTCGTTGCCTCACCATGATGGAAACAATTTAAAAGCAACGGCTTCATGTTTAGTCCTTAAAGGATGTCCTGATGTGTGAGCAGTGCTCTCAGCAGTAATTCCTTTGGCCGGATCCTCAAGGCAGCTCCTCTATCCCACTCTCAGGAAATGAATTTGCATGGACAAATTTTGCTGGTTCTCCTCCCCAACTCCCACCTCTCACCCCTAACCAATTCCTGGATGCATTTACCCATGGAAGGAGGACAGGGGCGGGGGGAAAAGACCTATACATGGATTTGGCTCAGGGGCTGAAACGATTCAACAAGCTTTAAAGAAATAAACAACTAGATTTGCTGAGTTCTCTTTTGACAGGGTGAAGAATTCAGAAGCATGTCAGACTTGACACATGATTCAGAACCAATTTGCACAATGAGATGGCTGGAGCAAAAGATGACAAGTCAAGTAAATCTTTCCAGACTTCATCTCGAGGTGAAGCACTTAAGCTAGGGTGGCCCTGCTTTACAGAGAACAGTCCTCCATTTGAAGCCGGACTTGGGGAAAAAGTTACAATTGGCCATCCATATGCAGTAGGACAAGGGATGCAGGACCCTCACAAAAGTGGGAAAATTGCAAATATCAAAATATATGTGTGTGTCTATGGGAAAGGGGCTGAAGCATGGGGGGGAGAGCAGGTCAGGGAAAAGAGAGGGAAAGGGAGTGAGTTGGCATGGCGGCCGTATACTTCCTCTCTCGTCCGTCTCCTTCCTTGGGTGTGGGGGACATCAGGAGAGGGTTTGTGGTGCTCAGGAAATACGTTGTTGTTCACACGTTCCCTGTTATGAATCCAGCTGAACTCATCTTAGAGTGCAACTCTCTTCCCTGAGTACATTTCAGAAGGTGGAATGAAGGTGAGAATTCTAGAAAGATGTCAGGCATATGCAGAAAGCATCTCCATTGTATGGTGCTGAGCCGTTGTGGATATCATTTTCAAATTAGATGTTATGCTGCCAAACCATTATTGATCTAATTTTCTCTGCAGAATACTTATTAATGTTATCTTGTTACCCCTTGATGCATATGGCCTTGTGTAGCGGAAATGGCAGACTGTAATTGTCCCTTGCCGGGGAATTATTCATATTTTCCTATCTTGAGAAGAATGAGCACCATATGCAGTTACACTAATGACTTCATTTCTGAAGACTTCATGTACTGCATATGGGGCGTTCTTAACGTATTACGGCTAGATTAACAATCATTCATTTTAAATATCCCATTTAGAAGTGCATGTTTTGCTTACTAAATGCCAAAAATCTCTCCCTTTCTCTCTCTCCCCCACCCTCCATCCTTTTGAGGATGCTTTAAAAAAATGTGTGCTTTCCCCTTTCTATTGCAAATATTTTGCGGTTAGTAGGTCCTCATTATTTCTTTCTGTTTTACAGTCTCTGTAAGTAGCTTTGCAGTTCAAACTTACACAGGATAAAAGAAACAGAAAAATGGTACCATCTTTTGCATGATGACTTGCTTTTAAAAATAAACGAACAAACTGTGAGATATTACAAATTGAATATTCAGAGTCAAAAGTAATGAATAAAAACTTGTCTATTTCCTGCCTTCCGTTTTGATCTGTGCTAATTACAGCCAGCCCTCCATATCCATGGATTCTGCATCCATAGATCCAACCAACCACAGCTTGAAAATATTTTTTAAAAAAAATCCAAAAAGCAAACATTTCAGTTCGTCACCATTTTATATAAGGGACGTCATTTTACGACACCATTGTATATAATAGGACTTGAGCATTCGTGGATTTGGGTCTCCATGGGAAATCCTGGAGCCAAACCTCAGGGGATACTGTAATTGTATCAGGGCAAGCCAGTTAATAGACCAGTTATTAACTGACATTTGAGAGCAGCTTTGCTCCTTAAAGTTCTCCCAAATATTGTCCCATATTCCACCGCACTGACTTTTAGGGCCTTTCACACTACACTGTTATAGTGCTATTATTCCACTTTCAACATCCTGTGGAATTCTGGGGTTTGAGGAGGGGGGCTCTTTACAACTGTGGTTGTAAAGCTTAAAACTTTCCTGGTTAATGATTTCGCCGGGCCCTGGTTATAAGCCGAACCCGACCTCCTTGAGTGTTCCGGCCAGTGAATGCAAAGATACTCAGGTACCTGACAAGTAGAAGGCAGGCATCTTTTTCAAAAGCATTTCAAAAGGACGTTTTATTAATATTTATACAATCAAGGCATTTTAAACATATGAAGCTACCAGCATCAGATTCTTGCTGTTCATCCATGATTATGCACATGTATATACCCTCATTCATACTTAGGTCTTGTTGTGAAACGCTGTCAAGTTGATTTCAGCCTACGGTGCCCGTACAGATCAGAGACCTCAAGTCACCCCATCATCAACTGCCCTGCTCAGTTCTTGCAAATTCAGGGACGTGCCTTCTGTAATTGCATCTATACATCTGTAATGGGGTCTTCCTTTTCTCCTAACTGCCTTCTACCTTACCAAACATTATTGTCTTTTCTGATGAGTCGTGTTTTCTCGCGCCATGGCCAAAGTTCGACAGCTTCATCTTGGCTTCCAGGGAGAGTCAAAGCTTGATTTTGCTCTAGGACCCATTTATTTATCTTTTTAGCAGCCCAGGGTATCTGCAGAACTATTCTCCACCGTCACATTTCGAATGACCTGATTTTCTTCCTATCAGCTTTCTTCACTGTCCAACTTTCACAGCCATACATAGAAATGGGAAATACAATGGCATGGCCAATCCTAACTTCATATTCAACTATATATCTTTACACCCCAGGATCTTGTCTAGTTCCTTCAAAACTGCCCACTCACCCTAAAATGTTTTCCTAGGGGGCTGCATTTAAAGTTGGACGCCATGAGAAATTACTTGATAAGAAGAGTATTATGGACTTATTACACCAGTCAGTTGTTCTGGGTCATTCTGCCGGAAAACGGGCCTAAGAAGAACCTATCACGTAGTTTTCTTTGGCAAGATTTGTTCAGAAGGGTTTTTGCCTTTGCCTTCCTCCAAGATCGAGAGAATGTGACTTTCCCAAGGTCACTCAGTGGGTTTCCATGCCCGAGAGAGGATTCAAACCCAAGTCTCCAGAGCTGTCATCCAATGCTGGAAACACTATACCACCCTGGATAGCTTCCAAAACCAGATTTTCTAGGCTGGTGACCACAGGGAGGGATCACAGCCAATCAGGGATGTGCAGACCAGAAGAGGTTATTCGTGAGAGCGATCCCTTAATGTACGGCTTCTCTTGCATGGGTGCAATTGCACTCATGCAATTTTCAAGTACATTTACATATTTACATGAGAAAAATGAGGGAATAGGAAGACACATTCATTTTTTCCTTTTCTTCTTTTTCTCCTTCTGACAAGAAAAACCAGAGCTGTTCATGCCATCACATGCAAGGCGATGTGATGGGGCTTTATGCAAAATCTAACCTCAACAATTATATACAAAAGAACTGTTCACAGTGGCAGCAAATCTCCCAGGGCAGGTGAAATAGTGTTCCCTAAGGAACTTTTAGAAACTTCACTCAAAAACCTCCACTACTGTGCAGAGCTGCTTCTGGGGATCACTTTCAAGACGATGGGCTTTTTGGGTGCTATTATTCCTGTTGAAGACAACTCTAATGGGATCTGCAATACAAGAGAGGTGGAAGAGGTTATAATTTGTTCTTAAACGTCACATAATCAGGTGCAGAAAGCTTTTCCCACAAAAAAAAATAATGGCAGAGATCACAGGTAAGGTAAGATGGATCATAGAAACCACCACCCCCCTTTTGAAATATGGCACATGAACTTTGAACTTCTATGAGATGTTTATGGCATTTTTGCAAGTATGGGACAGTCAAGAGCACAGAGGAGCGTCTCTCATGGACAAGCTGCAGTTGTTCTAATTGTTGTTGTTGTTGTAGTGTGCCTTCAAGTCATTTCCGACTTACGGCAACCCTAAGACAAACCTATCACCAGGTTTCCTGGGGGCTGAGAGTGTGTGATACACCCAAGGTTTCCATGACTGAGTTGGGAATTGAAGCCTGCTCTCCGGGGTTGTAATCCAGCTCTCAAACTACACTGTCTCCTGTTGTCTTAATAGCAAGTCCTCATAACCCCTTCGTTAAACCACTGTGCATATGTAAGCCTTTGCATACCGTATGGAAAAATTTCATTTTTTGGACTGCAGGTCCCAGGACATCCCAGCCAATATGGGAGCTGCCGTCTAAAAAAATTAATTTTCCCCTTTCTGCTTCAAACCCAAAGCGGACTTTTGTCCACAAGCATCCAACGGGTAATGCAACAGAAAAATGGACTCTTAGTGTAGGTTGCCTTCCCAAATCTGCTTCCCTCCAGATTTTAATTGGATTTTATTCTTTACTTGTGGACCATTTTAATATGGTGAATAATTTAATTCAATTTTAATATTCACTTTTAGTATGTGTCTAATTGTATGGATCTTTTGAATTGCGGGCCTCTTTGAGTTCCAATTTTGGGAAAGAGCAGGATACAAATGATTATGGTGGTGGTGGTGATGATGATGATGATTACATTGTATTATTATTATTATTATTAAACATCTCACTTTCCATCACGACCATGCTAGCTGGGGATAATGGGAATCATAACACATCTGATGCACAAGAAGTTGGGGGATGCTGATAATATCGCTAAATTTAGGGTTCTTTCAGTATCCAAAGGGCTAAAAAAGATTATTTCTCTCCCCATTAGCTGTCCATTATCTCTACAGACCACTGCATTGAAGATGTACATAATGGTAACCGAATTTGCCAAAGTGAATAACTGGAAATCTTAGCTTGACATCCTAGGGTAGTAGAAGCATGCCAGCCATTTTTGTTTTAGATTTTTTTTTTTTTCCATTCCAAACAATGGAGAAATTTGCAGGGGCAGACAAGCTCTTGCACTGAACATTGATGGACTTATTTGTATGGGCAATGCAATGGAAAAACAGGCTCATCATATACATTGCCTTTCCCCATTTCGAAAGAAATGAACATGCTGTGGAAAACCAGAGATCCAAATGAGTAAAGTAACCCAGAATATTACAACTGTAGTCATGAGGGAAAAGCTCAACCAAAGCATATGATGTGATAATAGTTACCAAAAAGATGCTGGTAAGACGATGCTGGTTAGATGCTAGCTTATAGGACTGTGATTATTAATTATTACTACTTGGTCTATCACTTGGTTCTAAACATTTTATAACACAAACCTATGCACGTCTATGGAGAAGGGAGTCCCATTAATTTAACTGGTGTTACTCTGTGCTAACTCTTCTATGACTATAGCTCTGGTCAATCTGTTTGGAGCAACCCCAAATATTTTTTAAAAACCTTGACTGATTTAATCAGGGAGGCCTTTTTAGTCAATTCAAAGTTTTAAAAATTGATTGATGTAATCAATTAACTGAGTTCCAGCCCTAATTATTATCAACAGAATGCTGTTAGCAAAGCAACTGTTCATCATGCAACAGCTATGGATGATATTTTCCTAAGAGGGATGTAAGCAAACAAACAAAAAAGGAAAATATCAGCAAATTTCAGCACTGGAAAAGACTACAAAAAAAACTCACCACACTTTAGGCTTTGCTTTAAAACTGGGGGCACTGGATATTAGAAATGAAAAGAATATTAAAAATATTCACATGGTAGAGGGAAAAATGGGGTTTCTCTAGCGTCAGGAAATGCTGTGGAGGAAAAGCATGGAGAGCTAAACAGGACAGGACTTATTCTGCATGGAAAATGTACGATCTTTGTGCAGAAAATGGCATTTTCTGCTCAGGAGGCATATTTCCTGCCCAGAAATCAGGATTTCCAAATACAGCACAGAGTTGCCATCCCATTGACACTGGATCCCCAAGCCTCTACTCTTTTGAGATTTAGGGGCTACTCATGTTGCAGACAACTTGTTACTAGAGTGTTGAGGATTTGTGCCGGACAAGCTTTCATTATAGCCCTGTCTCTACTGCCCAGGACTGGGCTTGATGCATTCTAAACTGCTTATCTTCCTCAAATGCACAAGCATGTCCTCACCGGTGTTTCCTTGCAGGGCGTGAAGGTGAAATTCTGCAGCAGGCTCACAACAGCAGCCTTCAGCGTGAGGAGAGCAAATCTCATCCCGATGCAGTTCCTCGGTCCGGCTCCAAAGGGCAGGTAAACATACGGGTTGATGCTCTCTTTGTTCTCTTTACTGAACCTGTTGATAGAGAGAAGGATGGGGAAGATGGTTTGTTCATGGCGACTCTCTGGATGATCTGAATAACTGAGCACCAAAGTCAGGATCATCCAAGCCATATTTCCAGCTTCTATGTACAGTTGTGAAAGCTGGACAGTGGCTAAGGTTGGCAGGAAGAGGATGGACTCATTTGAAATGGAGTTCTGGAGGACAGTTTTACAGCTCTCACAGGTCATTTCTGCACTGGACTCTTATAGTGCTATTATTCCACTTTCTACATCCTCTGGCCCCTCCTCGAAGCCCCCGCCCTAAACTGCAAACCCCAGGATTCCATAGGATGTTGGAAGTGAAATAATAGCACTATAACAGTCTAGAGTGGAAATAGCCACAGATTGCCAATAAAGGGGTCCAACAGCAAACTAATCCAAACTCTCACTAGAAGGCAAAATGATTCAAACGAGGTTATCATCATTGCTGTTGTATGCATTCAAGTCATTTCTGTCTTATGGAGACCCTAAGGCAAACCTATCACGGGGTTTCTCTGGGGCTGAGAGTATGTGAAACACCCAAGGTCAGCCAATGGGTTTCCAGGGCTGAGCAGGGAATCAAACCCTAATCTCCAGGATTATAGTCCAATGCTCAAACCAGTACATCGTGCTGGCTCTCTGAAGTTATATTTTGGACTTATCATGAGACAACATGATTGATTATTAGAAAAGACCATAGTGCTCAGTAAAGTGGAGAGCCAGCGTGGTGTAGTGGTTTGAGCATTGAACTAAGACCCTGAAGATGAGAGTTCGATTCCTTGCTTGGCCACGAAAAACCACTGGATGCATCACGCACACACTCAGCCCCAGAAAACCTGCAATAGGTTTGCTTTAGGGTTGCCATAAGTCAGAAATGACTTGAAGGGACAACAAAGTAGAAGGGACCAGGAAGAGAGAAAGACTGCATTACAGATATATTGACTCATTCCTGGAAGGCACATCTTTGAGCTTGCCAAACCTTGGCAGGGCTGTTAATAACAGGGAGTCTTGGAGGTTCTTAGACATTCATCCCTTAGCATTAAAGAATGTTTAGGAACATTAGGAAGAACTTCCTAGCAGTAAGAGCTATTTGACAGTGGCACAGTCTGCCTAAAATGATGGTGGACTCTCCACCTTTGGAGATCTTCAAGCTGAGATTGTGTGGGCGCCTTTCAGGAGTGCTTTTGTTGTGTGTTGCAGCAAAACAGGGGGTTGGACTGGATGGCCCTTGACATTCCTTCCTACTCTAGGATACTATGACCATGCCCACTTCCATTTTTCTGCAGTAAATTTAAAAATGCAGCCCAAACTCATTGCTACGCATTTTGGTGGGAGGGCAGCAGAAGAAAACTTGTTCGAATGGTTTCAACTGTCTTTGCTGTGACAGGAGCATACTCATTAATGCAAGCGGCTTTCTGGCTGCCTGGAAGAAAACCCTCTGGCACCGTGTTATGCCGACACAACGCCTCTCCACCTGTTATCTTGCAAAAATTGACATGAGGAAAACAAGCTTGGAAGAGGCAGGTGTGCTTGTGTGATTTATCTGAAGCAGGGATGGCCAGTTTTTAAAGCCTGAGGATACTGTATGTTTTAGCATGCAGACGTGCAGGACTGGCTCATTCAGGCTTTCCACAGAATTGTTATATAGCTGAGGTAGGTGGGATTATGATGCCTTCTAAGGACAAGGTGAAGGCTAGCAACCGAAGCCTCAGGAAGGTAATAGGGGTGTTAAGAAAAGCCTCTCTCATCCTGGTGGCTTCTAGGTGTTAGAATCATAGAACTGTAGAATTGGAAGAGATCCCAAGGGCCATTGAGTCCAACCCCATTCTGCCATGCAGGAACATACCTTCAAAGCATTCCCAACAGATGGCCATCCAGCTTCTGTTTAAAAACTTCCAAAGAAGGAGACTACATTCCCAGACAGCGTATTCTACTGTCGAATGGCTCTCACCATCAAGTTCTTCCTAATGTTTACATGGAATCTCTTTTCCTGAAGTTTGAAGCCATTGCTCCATGTCCTAGTCCCTGGAGCAGCAGAAAACAGACTTGCTTCATCCTCCAAATGAGATCCCAGGTTTGCTTCATCCTCCAAATGAGATCCCCTCTTAACTTTCTCTTCTCCAGGCTAAACATACCCAGCTCACTAAATTCCAAGACTACCCAAAATTAGCTTCATATCTGAGCAAAGATTTTCACCAGGGTTTCCCTGATATGAGTATGTCTTTTCTACTGCTAGCCCAACAGAAAGGACCACAAACTTCCATCCCAGAGGAGACTAGAAGTCAATAAAGAAAGATCAAACAATCCTACTCAGTACCTTTCAGGTCTAAATTCTTCAGGTTTCTCCCATAGTTCCGGGTCAAAATGCAAGACATGTGGAGGAATCATAACTGAAACCCCTTTTGGAATGGTGATTCCATTTATTTCTACATCCTTCTTGCAGATTCTTTCAAGTCGTCCACCGAGTGGATACATCCGGAGGATTTCGCTGGTTGTCATATCAAGGTATTCCATTTGCATGATGGCATCGTAAGCGAGCGGGGCCTTCAGGAAAGAGATGGTCATGAAAGATTCTCCTGCTTTGGAGGTAAGTAGGTCATGATTTCTCTCAGTGTAAACTTTAGGAATATGCAAGCAGGGATCCTAGTATCTAGAATGATATATCTGATTCCCTGATTGGCTTTTCCCTGAAAAGTTAGTGCCACCACTACAGATGGTCATACAGTAGTATTACAGCATAAGCCTAGATGTGCAGTGATATAGTACAGCAGGTAGTGTGTTGGATGAGGATGTGGGAAGCTCAGTTTCAAGTCCCACTGAACCATGAAATGCATGGGGTAACCTAAAGTCACTGTCTCTCAGTCTGACTCACTTCACATTGTTGTTGTGATGATAAAATGGGAAGAGGGTAAAAATGAACAGCACCTGATTGATTGATTTACTTCTTTAAGACATTTATTTATTTATTTATCATCTGTCCACCCATAAGTGTCCCCAAGGTGATACACAATAAGTAAAAATACTTCTAAAGTATTAAATAAGTAGCTAAAAACCAATTAAAACACTTGATATTTCTGTTTAAGAATAACTCTAAGAACAGTTTTAAAAACAGCCAGAGCAGACAACTCTAATTTTAGTGTCCAAATAGCACTGCTCACTCAACAGGGATGGAGTCAGCTCGACCTCCTTCAGAAGAGATGTCCACAGCCGGGATGCTGCTAAGAAGAAAGCCCTGCCATCTGCACCCACCAGTGTAGCCTCACAGTATGGTTGGACAGGGCCTCCTTTGAGGATCTCAGGTTTCATGCAGGCTCATATGGGAGGAGGCAAACTTTCAGATATCCCGGCCCCATGCCATTTGGGACTTCATAGGTCAAGAAGACTAGCACTTTGAATTGTACTTGGAAGCAAATAGGAAGCTAGTACAGTTTCCATAAGATTAGTGTTATGTGGTCTCCAAAATCCACATCTGATAACAGACTGGCCATTGCATTTTGCACTAGCTGTATCTTCTGAACACTTTTCAAGGACAGCCCCATGTAGAGGGCTTTACAGTAATCTAATCCAGAGGACACTAAGTCATGCACCACTCCAGCCAGATCCAGACTGTCCAGGAAAGGGATACAGGTGGTACACCAACCTCAACTGTCCTAGCCAAGAACAGCTCTGGGTCCAGGAGCACATCCACAATACAAATGCCATCTCTCAATGGGAGTGGAACTCCATCCAGAATGGGCTGTGATCTTGAGCCCAGCTAGCCTTCCCATTGACTAACAGCACTTCTCTCTTGTCTGGCTTGAACCTCAGTTTGTGCACCCACCTTGAACCCACTAGAGGAAAAGCCACATAATTGTCACCCCAATAAGTAAATAAGTAATATTAAGTAAATAATAATATCAATAGGTTAAAGGAATTTTACCATCCAATGGTTCTGTTGTAGCGATGGGGAATGTCTAACGCCAAGCCATTGACGGACTGCAAATCCCAGCACCCCCTGCCACTGGCTTGGCTGGCTAAGGTTGATGGGAGTTGCAGTCCAACAGCATCTGGACTGCTGTAGAGCTACAACCTACCTTATTTGGCAGAACAGCATCAATTTCAGCCTGCAGTTTCTGCTGAACATCAGGGTGGCGGGCCAACTCATACAGCAAGAAGCAGAGGGCGTTGGTGGTAGCCTCATAGCCCCCAAAGATGAAGAGAATGGATTGCACCGGAATTTCTTCATCAGTCAAAGCTGTATAAGGAAGCCAAGCCAAACTCAAAACTATGCTCTCAACGCAAGGTTCTACAAGAATTCCAGACTAGAGGGGACTGTGGTCATTAGCGCCTTTAAAAAAAAATAATAATACAGCAGCCTAGAAGGAACTTACACCTTCTCCCTTTATCCTTGATTTACTTCTATTGCTGCAAACTGAATTCCAGCTGCAAAAGTAGTTCTGATCCAGTTAACATGGAAAGGAGGAAAGGAAGAACAGAATCCTGCCCTTCCCTTCCCTACAGTCAGTTGCTGTAGCTTTTCCTAGCTTATGTGTTTTTCTTTTTTAATAACTTCTGCCATCTTGATTGAGAGTAGGGATACATTTTAAAAGTAGCTGAAAAAGTCAGACAGCAGGACAGTTGAAGGGTATGTGGTAGCTAAAGGCACCACCAATGTGTATTTGAGATTTTGTTTCATGGTCAACATGGCTACTCCTGCATTTCTCTGAAATTGTCATCCACACGGCTTCATGAATATGCTGAAAGTTCAGAGCATCTCAATCAAACAGGGAGAAAGGGTCTATCAACCCCCTCTTTTCCTACACCAAATGATATCTTCCATCTCCATACACATCGCCTTATCATTTCATCTTGTTCCACATAACAGTCTTAGTCTTGAAAACCGGTTGCAGTCCGTGCTTCAGCTCAAATTATGTCCAGACAACTGGAAATGATTTCAAATGATTTCTTACCTTTGTAAGTGTGATCTAGGCCATTACTTCTGTGTTTTGTCTCTGATTTTTGGGTTTCAATCATCAGTCCCAAGAAATCCACCCGGCCCTAGAGATACAAATCAGCAGTTAGAATTGTGCATTTCCTACTGCTCAGCCAAAGGGTAGAACTTGGGAAAGAGACTTTTGGACTAAAGTCTCTGATCTTTGTTAAAAATCAGTTTAATGGGTTAATTTGAAATACATGTGATGGCTTCCCTTCTCTCTTTTTTTCTTTTTTTACCTTTTCATTCTCTTGTTCCCTCTTCTGCTTTATTTTTGATACTGAGCTTGTAAAAAATTCTACAGCATCATTGTCAAATAGGCTGAAATTCATCTTGTTCAGAAGAGGAGTTAGCCATGGACACATATCTATGGAAGAAGAAAGCAACATCAGAACACTATTGCAGCAACTGAGGCTGTTTCCACACTAGACTGTTTATGATGCTATTATTCCACTTTCAACATCCTATGGAATCTTGGGGTTTGCATTTTAGGGAGGGGCCTGGAGGCCATAGGATGTTGGATAGGACTCCATAGGATGTTGAAAGTGGAATAACGGCACTATAACAGTCTAGTGTGGAAATGGTTTCAGTACACGTCCTTTTTGCTATTTACATGGAGGAAGATAGTCTACAGCTTTGGTTTCTACAGCTTTTGAACTTCTTAAGGACACACTCATTCCATTCCAGCCTCAGCTTGCAATTGTTTAAATGGAAAATACATTTAAAGATTTACATCCGCTTTACAGTTGGGAATTCTCGATTGCACCAAAATACCTACATTAGGAGAAATGCAAAATTTCTAAGTGCATTTCTTTTTTGGTGAGCAATTCTGCTTAATCTATTGCCTGTTTTGTTGACTATTGTCCTTAACGTACACTTTTTATATGCATTATTTTAAATAAAAATCCTCCATCACAAAACTTGTAGTAGTATAAAAACAGAAGCTTAATTGCATTCCAATCTTTCTTATAAGCCTGAGAAGTGCAAATTTAGTCAATTCATATTAAAACAAAAGCATACACACAAGTGTTGCCATCTCTGTTTTCTGTGTGGGATGATCATCTGCACAGAATCTTACATTCTGAGTTTACCCTTTATGGCAAACATCGGCTAGGGGGCAATTTCCTCCTTGAGGGCTGCACGCACCCACCCACCCAGATTAAGCCCAAATAACTCTGTTTTCCTCTGCAGACCCTCTCAAAATGGCAACAGGAAGTAATACAAAGTCATTTACCGTCACCATTTTGAGAAGGACTGCAGAGGAAACTGGTAATATTTGGAAGTAGGACTGAATTCTAGGGTGCTTTGGGGGTATTCACATATTTTCATGCATTTTGGAGGCTACATAGGTGGGGATGATGGGATCCGTTTATGGCTGGGTGAGCTGGGAATACGGGAATGTTATTGAAATAAGAACGTAAACAGGGATGGCTGCAAGGTTGGACTGTTGGCAAGCTGAGAGGGAAAATGGAACAGAAAGCCTAGGAAATATGGTGTTTGGGTAAATTATCAAGTGGGAGGCTAGTGTACATGAATTTTGAAATGTAATGGTTTATATAGCATTGCAAATCCAATATTCCTTCAGTCTTAGCAATGCCAAGATGTGCAGTTGGTTCTTTGATGTTCCCTGAATAAAGCTATTGAAACTGCTAAGCTCAATTCCTTGAACTCAGAGCTATCCTGGACATCACACTCATTCATTTGCTACTTGTGTTGTGTATAAGACGCAAGGCAGGAGAAAGACTGAGGATCTGAGAAATGAATGAGCAGAAGTGCTGCAGCCACCCCCTCAAAGGTGGAAAACAGGTGACCGGTGGCATAAATTTTGGGGCTTTGGAAGTTTTCAGACTTCCAGATAAGGGATCCTCAACCTGTAGTAAGCAATTGTGACGTACTGATTGGAAAATACTGGTGCCAACTTACACATTAAAATAAATAATGGAGAAAAGAAGTCAAATTTCACAAGTTTCTTTGCTTCCTTGACGAAGGGGTCCTGGGGGTTGTTCATGGAATCTGTGTTCACCCCGAAGGAGCTGCTGGTGACAACATCCATGCTGTAGGGTCCGGTGACGCTAAACAGAGGCAGAAAATAGGAATTAAAAAAAAAATCAGAAGAGAGTCTGAAATGAATGAAGTAATTTTCCCAAATCCCGTGGACGTCAGAAGGAAGAGTATGCATTGTGACCTAGGATATATGTCCTTCTCTTAGCAACTCTTGCTACTTCATTTGGTGCAAAATGCAGCTGTAGACTTTTCCTGGGTTATACCTATTCAGATTACAGCCACATCCACACTGCAAAAATATAGCACTTTGATACCATGTTAACTGCCAAGGCTCCATCCTATGGATTTGTCATTTGGTAAACTGCTTGGACTTCTCTGCTTTGAGAGCTCTATTGCACCACCCTGACTCACAGTAGTAATCTCTGAGTATCTCACCAAACGACAAATCCTAGAATTCCATCAAATGATGCTACGGGGGCTATAGTGGTAAGAAAGTCCTATATTTGTGCTGTATGGATTCTCTAGAAGAGACAGCAATGCACCAACAGCAGAAGAATGGGTTGTTAAAGAACATATGGTCAAGCAACATCAGAGTGTGGTAAAGAGGGCAAAAGTTATAAGAACAAAAACAAGTTAAAATAAGTTTGCTTTTGCCAGAGTCTTCTGGAAAGGGCAAAATTCTGCCACCTTCTCTTCCTTTCCCTCTTCTAAGTTGATTTAAAAAATATTTTTGCCCTTTGAGCTCAGTTTGAAGCAACTGAAGTAAGCTGAAGACAAAGGGGGAAAGTGAGCGGAGGAGAAATAAATCAGGACATTTTGAAAGCAGCTAAAAAGTGGAATGACAGAGAATTAATAGAGACCACCCTCGCCAAATTGGGGCCGTTGGAAGATATGCAACTGCTAGTTATTAAGTTTGTGTACATGGACTGGACAGGAGGTGCCATCTTGTCCTTTGCCTTTAGGTGGCAAGATTTGTAGAATTGGCCATGCCCTTTAAGAGCAGATGACCATGTAGAGCCTAGTTGTTTTAACTTTTCTGCAGGAACAGAAAGGAAAAGGAAACCAACTAGCATTTATCATTTTTTGGTACTTCTTGGAGAAGCCACCACCTTCAGTTGCCATCATCCTAAGTTCTCCTTTCTGCTCACAGTCTTCCCAGTAGACCTGTTCACCACCGCAGAAAGTGTTTTCCCAAACACCAGTCCCTCTGCCACGTGATGAAGCACAAGTCAAACAGCTGGTTGTACAAAGCCTTTACTTACGCTTTAATGTCCACAGGCTCTCCTTTTTCTGCTTTGACCGAAAGATATTTGATGAGGTTTTTTGCATAGTGCTGGATGATGGGAAGCATCTGTGGGTGGGTGGAGATAAAACAGCAAAACAAATTCAGGACGATAGTATTCATTTGAATACTATCGTCCTGCCTCATATTTCCCTGAAAAGACAACAGAACAGCAAAGCAACATGGGGGATAAAGACACCCCACAAGCCCTTTGCTGCCTACCTTTTCCCTTCATTTAAGGCTATGACCTTACTTGAGAGTAAATCCCTTTGAATTCAGTGAGTCCGCTTCCCCAGAGATGTGTACAGATATAGAATCATAGAATCATAGAAATGTAGAGTTGGAAGAGACCACATGGGCCATCCAGTCCAACCCCCTGCTATGCAGGAACGCCCTCAAAGCATATAGTAATGGTATATTGCTGAATACCCCAGTCAGGATTGCCATCTCTGATCTAGAGCCATCTAGAGCTACCAGAATGAAAAGCTGAGAGAGCCCCCAACCCTTTAATGGTTCTTTAGATGGGGGAATTTCATCAGTTGTGGCTTGCCACACAATCAGGTTAACAAACAATGCCTGCTAAAATGTCCTGTTCTGCACAACTTTTAAAGGCACAAGAGCCCTCTCTGCATTTCACTCCAGGATGCCTAAATCACCCATCATCTACTATATAAAAGTCAAAGCTTGTATGTTTGCCTGTGTCAGGCGAAGACCTCATACGATTGGCTGCCTAAGAAGATTCTATGCAATCCTGGGATTGGCGGGTTAGGGAGGGGTCTTTAGAATTCTCAGCCAGAGAGCTCTTGGGCCTGGCCGGTTGCTATGGAGATGAGGCCTAGCAGCAAGGAGGAGGCCAGTATATTTCCCTCAGGAACTCAACCTCTGTATGTTGATAACTCTGAATACAGATTACACTGGGAAATATGAGGAAAAGTTACAGGTACTGGACAAGACAGTTTGGAGAATTAGAGACACAGGATCTCAAATCTTTCTAACAAGTATTACCCATGAGAAAATAAAATCCCAGGCAACACCGGGTATATATGCTAGTATATACAGAAGAGTTCTGTGGACACCGTGGACTGCCAAAAGGACCAGTAGGTAGGTCCTAGAGCAAATCAAACTTTTACTCCCCTTAGAAGCTAGAATGACTGAACTGAGGCTATCGTACTTTGACCACATCTTAAGATGACATGAGTCATTAGAAAAGCTACTCATCTTTGATAAAGAGGGGAAAAGGAAGAATGCATTACAGGCAGATGGAATCAATGAAGGAACCCATGACCCTGAGTCTGCAAGATCTGAGCAGGGTTGCTGCTAACAGAAGTATCTGAAAGTCTCCCATTCGTAGTGACTCCATATGTTGAAGCCAACTAGACAGCAGTTAACAAGACATTCACAGGATTGTTCTGTTAGCGACTCAGACAGCTGGCCTAATATACTGGCTCATTGTGTCTTCTAGCAAGCCATTTCCTAGTCTTACCTCCTTCAGCTTTCCACTGGTGAAAGTTGGAGAGAGTACAGTGCGAATCCTCTTCCAGTTCTCATCCTTGGCCAATGAAACAGCAGATTGCAACTTGCCAACTGGGCCAAAAACCTGCAAAATGAAACAATTGGATGGCAGCGTAATGACAATACGAGAATAATCTTGTCTGGAAAGGACAAGAATATGGTTCCAGAGCAACCAACAGCATTTAGATATTGCTGTTCCCTGCGTCAATAGTGTACTGTTCCCTCATGTCTTGAGTCCAAGCCTTTGTTCATCATTTATGTTTTATACCAATTTCCATATACATACGCATCTTCCAAGAAACTCCCAAGTCCCTGCTACAGTACAGAATGCCGGGGATTCAGAGCTTGAAAGTAACTCGTTACAAATAATGAGTTGCTTGGAATTAATCTCCTTCCCCAAATTGCAGATGTAGCTTCATGAACAATAGTTTCACTACTCTTGCAGCATACTGGTAACTTTTGCAAAGGACTTTTATTCTTTTCCTCCAGCAAATGTGGAGTTAGACTATGAAACTGTGGTTTCCTAGGCGTGTACTTGTGGTCTTGTATGTGTCATCATAATAATCATTCCCTCTCTTATATTGAGAAGGGGTGCCTTTGGAATATTCTCAGTTCTTCTTATTCTCAGTAAGAATTATTATATGTATATGTGGAAGATGTATATGTGGAAGAAATGTTTGTAATTTGTATACTTTTTTCAATAAATCTTATTAAAAAAAAAGGAATATTCTTAGAATTTTCTACCCGTGCCTACTCCTGAAAAAATCCATTGCTTCCTCCTCTCTTTACTTGCAAGAAGATAGGCACGCTATGTCAAGAGTTGCTAACCTCTAAGAGTTGGCTTAGATTATGAGGTTCCAGAGAGAAAAAAAATTATTTTTTTCTAACCCTTTAAGAGATACAGACTCAAATGGGAACTTACCCGCCGATTGGTAAAGACTGAATAGCACTCCTTCACTAATACCACTTTAATGATATCTGGATCTGTCACAGCCATGACAGGTGTTCGGCCATCATAAAACCTAGAATAAACATTTTGTATTCTAGCAGTTGTGTTTTAAATGCATTTAAACTGTTTAAAATTAGCTTTTTTAAAAAAAAATAAGAGAGTTTATTCAATTGGAGCTTTCTTAAAAAGAGACAGGTGCTTTTTTAAAGAAAAAAGTACTCATCCTTGAGTTTTAGTTCTTACTGTGTTTTAATCTATGCTGAAAGTCTCCTTGGTTCTGACACTGGATTACATGGGAGCAGATAATAAATATAAATAAAAATAAAGAAAGAAGGAAGGAAGGAAGGAAGGAAGGAAGGAAGGAAGGAAGGAAGGTAGGTAGGTTGGTTTATTCTACACTTTGTGGCAGGATGGAAAATATCTTTCTTCCCTGTTGCTGGCACATTCGGATCTGTGTTACACTTTATGTGAAAATCAGTCTGTTAAGAAACGCATTGGGTGGGTACGGTGGTAACCAGGGGGCCATCTACACTACAAAACTAAGTAGTTGTTTTTCCCCTTCCCAGTTAATCAGCTAAGATTTGGGTTGATTAATCCAACAATCAGTTCAATAGAAATTCACAAGTAAAGCAAATTTTTTAAAAAGAATGTATGCTCACCCCCAAATTTTTCCATATTTTTTAAAACAGTCTCTGTCAAACTCCAATATACCCTGTAATGAAATGTTTTAACACTCAAATCAAAAATGCAGCACAGCAAACTACTACAATCAGTCACTACAAAAAGCAGACTAGATTTTTTTAAAAAGCACAGGCAATGAGACAGTCATTCCGTAAAGCCCTCTCCCCCACCCCACTTCGTAGGATCTCTCCAAGGTGGCAAATGCCATCATCAAAACAGGACCAGTATCTTGGATACGTTCTTTAAAGTTTGGACTAAAACTCAGAGCAGAATCACTACCCTGTTTGCACTGGATCCACCCTGGGAGAGAATTCCACAACAGAAGGGCTGATAAAGTGAACCCTCCCATATTGTGAATTGAACAATCTTTGTGTGGTAGGACACACAAGAGAGCCACTGATGAAGATCTTGGTTTGTGAGCAGGTGTGTACAGTAGGATAAAGTCTTTCAGGTACCCTGACCACAAGTCATTAAGCCTGTGAAGTAGGTGAACAGTATAATAAACAAAACACAAAATCAAACATCTCCATGGCATCCAAATGTGGTGAAGGAGTCGTGGTTTGCTCACACTATGGGTTGGGAACAAGGTAAGATCTGGAATCCAAGTCTGATCCTAGACCATGGACCATGGTATATATTCATGTATAAGTCTAAAAATTTTAGTCAAAAAATTGTCCCCCTAAAAACTGAGTCAACTTATCCACGGGTTAAGTAAAGTATCTTATCAGTTATCAGAAAGAAACTATTCTCTTCTCTGAGTAGAGTGGCCAAAGGCCTTTTCGAATGCCAGGTGAAAAAATGGCGGTGCCCTGGGGCAGCTGACCCCCTTATACGATGCTGGTGCTTTCCTCTCTCTGTGGAATGACTCTCAACCTAAACACATGTCATATCAAAATCCATAATTTTGGCCCCCAAACCTGCCCTCAACTTATACACAAGGTCAACTTTTACACAACTATATATGGTAGTTTTTAACAAACCACAGTTACTTGAATTCGGACATCACAAAGAACTGTGGTTAGTTTATAATAGGAAGTTTGTTCATTTTCATGTATGACATATGAAAGTGAATTAAAGAGGAAGAGAAGCACATGAGCCAAGATTCTGGTAGCCTCAGCCCCATCCATGTTCCTAAATGGCGCATGAAACGGAATGGTGTTGTGAACTTACATTGCGATAGGCCAGAGCAGTCCCAATGAAAGGGAGTGGGCGAGGTCCTGGAATGCCCAACTTTTTGAAGACACCATAAGGCCAGACTATGTATCTGTAAAGCAGAACAATACAGTCTGTAAAACCTCAGGAAGATCTGAATTGCAGGTTACCACCGAGATTGTCATGCATGTCAAAATAAAGCATATTACAACATCAGACTTTGAGTGTGTGTCGGGCATTAGGAGAGGTTTTGTGGTTCTGAGAAATCAGACTGTGAACTGTCCTTAGATGGCCAGGCAGCAGCTGATGGAGGAAGAGGAAGTCCAGAGGCAAGTTTTGAAAGGGTTTTGCAACTTGACCTGAGGTGCTAAGAGGGAAGGTTCCCCTGGAAAAGAGGCCCTTGAGGTGAGTCGGGGGAGGCAAAGGTTGGAGAATCTCAAATAACCAAATCTATAAAAGTCAAACCCACAAATCTGGAGGGCTGACTGTAGCTGGAACAGAAACGTTTGATGAATGCGAAAGGAGATGCTAAATTTGGCTAACGTAACCTCCCGCAGTGTCACACAGCCGCGATTAAGAACAAGAGGACGTGGGCAGAGATGAAAGAGCGATGTGTGACGGTTTCTATAGGGGAAATGGGTAATTTAGACTACGGAGGTGGGAGACAAAACCAGACTTCTGGATGCTGCTGATAGTAGAGGCAGGCGGGTGGAGGAAGTAGGAAAGTGATGTTCCATTTAAATGAAATTAGCTTAGCTGTTAGAAAAACACCGGCACTCCTTCCCTTAATAAATAGAACACAACGCTGGGATGAAAGATCTTCAAAACCTTTCCCAGAGGTGGTGGAGTTGTTCGTGTTAACTCAGGAACCGAGCATTTACTCTGGGCCAAAGCAAGGAAGAAAATGTGCCCATGACACCTCCTTCATCCCTTTCCCCTCCCACTTCCACCGTAACTACTTTGTGAGAGTGTTTAATAAGCACCGCTGTTGATAAAGCACCCGGCCCCTGCTTGCTTCTGCAGAAATCTTCAGAGGAAGATAACCCTGGGGTAAAAAAGCAATCATTTCATAGAGGAAGAGGAGCCTTCGTGGAAACAGGGCCTTAAAGGCTTCAGCATGCACGCACGCGCACACACACACACACACACACACACACACACATTGAGAGAGAGAGAGAGAGAGAGAGAGAGAGAGAGACTTCTCTCTAGGCTCTTTGCCAACTCAAGGCAAAGAGACAGAAAAAGGGAGAGAGCAAGTGGAGAGAACAATAAAAATGCTGCTTACACATATTTATTGCTGACAAATCAAAGCAGAGTTAGAAGTTATGACCTGAATTGAAGAATCGAAGAAATTCTTCGTTTGGGTTGGAGAGGATTTTTTTTTTCTCGCCTCTGCTCTCCACTTGATTTAAGGTGGGTCATTTGCAAAATAAAATAAAAGGTGATCTCTCTGAATTTTCACCGTTAGAACAACAGCTTTTGGCCACCCTACAGACCCTGTATTCTTTGACAGGCAATGGCTTGTTTAGGAAAAAGTTCACTTGCAAGATGGAAGATGAAACCTACTGTTGGTCCTCAGATCCACTAAGTTAAAGAGATCTGAACTCTGGTCTCCAAGTCTCAGGCCATTTCCGTACTAGACAGTTTTAGCGCTATGAATCCACTTTCAACATTCTATGGAATCCTGGGATTTGCAGTTTTGGGAGGGGCTGGCTGGCCTCTTCTGAAACTGCAAACCCCAGGATTCCCTAGGATGTTGAAAGTGGATTCATAGCACTATAACTGCCCAGTGCGGAAATTCTGCCAGTTCAGTACTCATACCACTATGTGATGCGTCCTCCCTGAGTCAAGCTACAGAGCTAAATCCAAGCCACTGGAAACCAGGTTTTGAATCCCTGTTCAGGCATAAAAACCCACAGGGTGACCTTGGGCAAGTCACATACTCTGAGTCTCAGAGGAAGGCAAAGATGAACACCCTCTGAACAAATCCTGGCAAAGAAAACTGATAGCATTGCTAAGAAGAACAACCTATGGTATCAGTGATACCTAAATGTCTGTAAATATGTGCCTGTGTACTTCGTGTCATGGATGGACTATTGGACCCTCTGAACCTTTCTGAGGCCCCTCGTTGACTTTGGACAAATTGTATTTTCTGAGGCTAAATACTCTCTCAGCCTTGGAAGAAGGCAATAGCAAAACTCCTCTGAACAAATCACACCAAAAAAGAAGAAACACTTAAGATAGTCTCATTGTAAGTCCCAGGCCAGAGTGGTGCAGTGGTTACTACTATTTATTATTACTTACTACTCATTTATTTCATTACTACGCTGGGAAAGCAGCTTCCAGAAAGAGTCAACAAAAAGAAGGAGGGTGTTTAAGAGTTGGACTAAGATTTTGCAAGTCCAGGGTTTGAATCTCTGCTTAGCCCTGGAAAGGCCAGGAAAAGTTACTTATAGCCCTACCACACTACACTGTTACAGCGCTATACTCCACTTTAACTGCCAGGGCAATGTTCTGTGGAATTCAGGGAGTTGTAGTTTACTGGGGTCCAAGAGCTTGTTGGGTAAGAATTCCAAAGGACCTCCCTAAACTCAAATCCCACGATTCCGCAGGCTGTTGCCATGGCAGTTAAAGCAGAATATACTGCTATAAGAGTGTAGTGCAATAGAGCCATTAGTTAAGCATACTTAAGTACTTAGTTGGTAACGAGCACGTGCCTTTTTTTCTGAAAAGACTGCAGCATTGCCCATTTCCACACGGGGTATTTAAAATGATGCAGTGCATCCTCCACGGAGGACGTCTGCACCTTGGAGCGGACTGGGTCTGGACTACTTACCGTAGATCCGCACCTCAGTCAGCTCCGGAACGACCCAAGTGGTCCTCCAGCGTGCTTTTGAAAGACCTGATTTTTCCGGTCTTTCAAAAGCACAGAGTGTGCCGCTGCGTGCCTGCTCGCCAACGCAGATTCGCAGGCTCGCACCAATGCGAGCCTGCGATCTGTGGAGGGCAGGCTTTAGGCTGGCGAGCTTCAGCGGTTGGTCGGGACCCACGACCAACTGGAAGCCACCATTTTGGACACTGGAGCAGTGCGGATCGATGACCACGCACTGCTCCGGAGCAGCCTGGACCGGATCAGGGAGCCAGAAGATCTGGTAAGTTGCGGCGCAGAGCGATTCCCTCGCCCTGTGCGGAAATGGCGGTTGTTTTGAGTTTGAGTTCTGCTTTGTTTCTGTTATTGTCATTTTTCCATAGTTCCTCGCTTGTCCTTGGTTTTCCTAGTTTTTCCCCCTATTTTTATGCACAGCATAAATAAACAAAATATTTTTTGGAAAGGAAAAGACTGCACAAGAGCTTGAACGATACATCAAACGTTACTTACAGCACCAAAAGGCTTATGGAGATGATTAGAAGAGCCCAGGTCTCAGCAGAGAAATAAGGAAGGAGGTCCATCTTATTCAGTTCTCTCCCTCTGGATTTCTCTCCGCATGCGTCTGTCTTTTGAAAAAGACGTGGCAGCCCTCTGGAAAGCAACAGGGAGAGAAAGTGCCACCACTGATCTGCGTCTGCTCAGGTAGGTCAGTGACTGGAGCAAAACTTTACCAAGTATTTATTACCTGTCAGAAGGGGTGGAGCAAAGGATTGCACATGTGGTAGAAATTGGCTGACCGGTAATTCCAGGAACCTAAAAGGGCTTGAAAAAGCAATCAGAAAAACAATCAGAACTATGGTTCTTTTAACTGCTTTCCTTCATTTTGCAAAACCAGGCAGGTATAATCTTACATAAGCCTCTTATCACAGTGAGATTACTGAGCAACAGCCCTGCCCAGGTCTTGCAAGTTCAGGGCCATGGCTTCCTCAGTTGAGTCCATCTATCTGTAATGTGGTCTTCCTCTTTTCCTACTGCCTTTTGTCTTTGTTGTTGTATACCTTCAAGTTGCTTTTGACTTACGGTGAGCCCAAGGCAACCCTGTCATAGGGTTTTCTTGGCGTGATTTACTCAGAGGAGGTTTGCCTTTGCCTTCCTCTGAAGCTGAGAGAGTATGACTTGCCCAAGGTCATCCAGTGGTTTCCACGGCCAAGCGGGGATTCAAACCCTGTTCTCCAGTGCTCTTCCTTCTACCTGGCCAAGCATTATTGTCTTTTCTAGTGAGTCATGTCTTTTCTTGATATGTCCAAAGGACAGGAGCTCCGTTTAGCCATCTTGGCTTCTAAGGACAGTTCAGACTTAATTTGGCAGTTTAGGGAGGAGCATTTACAATTCTCAGCCAGAGCACTCCAGTGATTCACCAAACTACAGACCCTCGGATTGCATGGGATGGAAGCACAGCAGTTAAACTGGGATCAGAAGGGTGTAATAGCATAGTATGAACAGGCACCTAGGCTACATATTTTCATACCCTGACATTGGTCTACCCCTCAAAGTCTCTAGTATATTTGACTGGGAAGGAAGGAAGGAAGGAAGGAAGGAAGGAAGGAAGGAAGGAAGGAAGGAAGGAAGGAAGGAAGGAGTTAAAGGAATTTTTATATCCCTTATATCTCTCTTCTACATTTATATCTAAATGGATGGGTGGATGGATAAACAGGCAGAGACAGACAGACAGAGGTAGGCAGGCAGGATGGACGGACAGATAAACAGAAAACTGAGACGTTCAATAAATGTGAACTTTCCAAAAGGCAAAAGGAAAGGGTGACTGGAGATGATTGTATGGGTCATGGAAGTTTGCATGGTGCAGCTCAGAATTAACCTTGGACCCAACCCAAAGATCCATGGCCTATGAACAAACTATTTCCTGATAGCAAATGTCAACCAACTTTAGGTTATTAGCCCGAATAATCAAATAATGGACATAGATCATAGGAAAACTAGCTTATGCCAAGGTAGAAGAACACACTCACACAGCCTTGGAGTGACCTCATGTAAACCTTTTGTGGGGAGGCAGCTAGCATATTAGAAATTACGATAAGCATGCTACTGCACTCTCTCAATATGGCTTCTATGGAGAGTGGGATCATCACAACCAGTTATGAAACACCCATCTTCTAGAAGACTAAACCAAACGAAGTCCAGACAAAACCCATGAGCACACACAGTGCCAGGTGACCTTCTTGGAAATAAAGATTTGAGCAGAGCAGCACTTCTTAGGTTATCTGATGTGCCAGAGACCAGCGCCATATTTGTGCGCATTGGCTACAACTGTTTCTTTCTCTTCTGCAAACTTACCAGAGACCATCAGCCAATGGCCTAGGAAGTTGGGTACGTTTAGCTCGGAGAAGAGAAGACTGAGAGCTAACATGAGAGATGTCTTCAAATATCTGACAGGGTCTCATGTTTTCTGCAGCTCTAAAGACTAGAACTACAAGAACTAAAGGATTCAAATTACGAGAAAACCAATTCCACGTAAACATTAAGAAGGACTTCTTTGCAGTAAGAACTATTTGACTGTAGAATAGACCTTCCAGGTCTAAGATTCAATGACAATTGATGAAAGAGTGTGATCACCAGTCTTTCCTTCATCAGCCTGAATATGTCCAGTTCTTTCAAGCTTTCCTCATATGCATTGTTCTTCACACCTTTTATCACACTAGTTGCCCTTCTGTGAATCAGCTCCAATTTATCTATACCCTTCTTAAAATGCTGCGCCCAAAACATAGGACTCCAAATGAGGCCTGACCAGGGCAAAATACATTAGGACTAATACTTCCCTTGACTTGGAAAGTATAGATGATATAATCATAATAATAAGAATAAGAATAATAAGAATAATACAGTCAGCCCTCCACATTTGCAGGTTTCAGTTTTGCAGATTTGATTATTCACGGATTATTTGCTATCACCTCTGCTTCCTCCCTAGGCCATTTTTAATAGGGACTGGAAGCCTCATGAGACTGAGAAACTGAGAATGAGACTTGGAAGTCCCTCTTAAAAATGGTGTGTGGCAGCAGTGGCCATAAGCACCGTCAGCCACCCACTTCTGCCTTGTGAAGGAACCCTGATGCCTCAAAGGAATCCATGATTCACCAAATTGGGAGGGGTTGCTAATACACCTGATGACAGGATCAAAATTCAAAAGGACCTGGACAGATTGGAGAGCTGGGCCAAGGCTAACAAAATGAATTTCAACAGAGAGAAATGTAAGGTCCTACACTTAGGCAGAAAAAATGGTATGCAGAAATATAGGATGGGGGACACGTGGCTGGCTAACAGTACGTGTGAAAGGGATTTAGGAGTCTTCATAGACCACAAGCTGAACATGAGTCAGCAGTGTGATGCGGCAGCCAAGAAGGCCAACGCAATTCTTGGTTGCATCAATAGGAGTACGGTGTCTAGATCGAGGGAGATATTGGTACCACTTTATTCTGCATTGGTTAGACCTCATCTTGAATACTGTGTCCAGTTCTGGGCACCCCAATTCAAGAAGGATATGGATAAGCTGGAGCAGGTCCAGAGGAGGGAAACCAAAATGGTGAGGGGCCTGGAAGCCATGCCCTATGAGGACAGACTTAGAGAGCTGGGTATGTTTAGTCTGCAGAAGAGAAGGTTGAGAGGGGACATGATAGCCATGTTTAAATATTGGAAGGGATGTCATGTCGAGGAGGGAGTGGGCTTGTTTTCTCCTGCTCTTGAGACCAGGACAAGGAGCAATGGATGCAAGCTGCAGGAGGGGAGATTCCGCCTGAACCTCAGGAGGAATTTCCTGACAGTCAGGGCTGTCCGACAGTGGAATGTGCTGCCACGGAGTGTGGTGGAGTCTCCTTCTTTGGAGGTTTTTAAGCGGAGGCTGGATGGCCACTTGTCGGAAGTGCTTTGAGGGTTTTCGTGCATGGCAGGGGGTTGGACTGGATGGCCCTTGTGGTCTCTTCCAACTCTACATTTCTGTGATTCTATGATGGGTTGAATAGGGTGATCATCCCTTTTTGTGTGTTAAATATGGTTTGGGATTGCTTAGAGTTATTCATGGTTTTTCCACTTTCACAGGAGTCCTGGCCCCTAACCCTAGCAAATGTGTAGGGATGGTGGTAATAATAATAATAATAATAATAATAATAATAATAATAATAATAATAATAATAATAATGGCAGATACATTGTAATTGTATGCCTATCTACTCAGAATTTGCATCCATCCATTTGTTTGTTAGATATAAATCCTACTTTCAGTTGCCTCAAGGTGGCATACATGGCTCATCCTCTCTCCCTTTATCTTCCCAACAGCCTTCCAAGTTAGAGAGAGGGGAAAAGGAGAGAGAAAGAGAGAGAGACTAGCCAAAGAAGTCCCAATAAGGTTGCCAAGTCAGAATCATCCCAAGCCTGAGGTTTCCAGGCAAAAACTGCAACCTAGGGATGCCTCCTGTCATTAAGTGTTATGCCTTTACCAACCATGGCTGCTCACAGCTTGCGATTCAAGAACACACAGGGAGAAAAAGAGAGAACCTATTGTCCCGCTTGGAAATTAAGACTTTGCTTAAGGGGCTAGATCAAGGTGAAATGAGGGTACTCTTTCTTCCCACTGACTTAGGAAGAGGGGATAAGGACTGTTTCGTCTAGCCTAGGATGCAGAGGAGAGGGTTTATTCTCATATCATAATGACCGAGAGGGAAGGAGGATGCTAACTAATACATTGGCTGTCCCCTGCCCACCACAGGGCATTTACAAGTGGCAGCAACAAATCAGTTAATCCTTGCAAATTGTAACAGGTTGCTAAACTTGAGATTTGCACACAGCTTTTTCCTCTTACAAGGAGCTGAGCCCACTAAAATTCAAGAATTTGCACTCTCACCTCCTGCAAGAGATCTGGCAACCTTTCATGAACTTCATGGTTCAACGTGAACATAGGCCATTTCCGCACTACACTGTTACAGTGCTATTATTCCACTTTCAACATTTTATTGAATCCTGGGCCTTGTAGTTTAGGGAGGGACCTTTGAGATAGTCCGTAGCACAGTTAAGGCCCCTCTCTAAACTGCAAACCGCAGGATCCCATAAGATGTTGAAAGTGGAATAATAACACTATAACAGTCTAGTGTGGAAATGGCCATAGACTTGACCCTCGCTTTCCCCAATCCATTTCTCTACCCATTATACCATCCCCTGCATCCTCCACACGTCTTCAGTGCCTCAGCCCATCCATTTCCAAAGCTTGCCATTTTTTTCTACACATGGGTGCCATTTCATAGTTCTAACAATGAGAGCATAATGAATGTCTTTGGGCCTCTAATGCTTCTGGAGTGTTTCTTTCCCAATATCTGACAAGCAGAATCTTTAACAAGAATGGAAATCAGTGCTTCAACCTCCTGGTCAAAGCCTTTGCCCTTTGGCGAAATTACTCATGGGTACTTATTTAGTTAGAACTTTCCCTTTGTCAACATGTTCAGGCTTGTTTAGATCAGCAGATCAGAATCTCTCTTCAATGTGTGTAGAGTGCAGAGAAAGAAGAGAGAGAGAGTCAGGCCATTTCCGCTCTACACTGTTATGGTGCTATTATTCCACTTTCAACATCCTATGGAATCCTAGGGTCTGCACTTTAGGGAGAGGCATTTAAAATTCTCAGCCAGACAGCGCTTTGGCCTCAGTAAACTACAAACCCCAGAATTCCACAGGAGGTTGAAAGTGGAATAATAGCAGTATAACAGTGCAGGGCGGAAATGGCCATAGAATCATAGACTTGGAAGTGGCCCGGTGGGCCATCAGGTCCAACCCTTGCTCATTGCAGGACCTTCAGCTGTCCAACCTCTTTTTGAAGACATCCAGAGAAGACATCCCCACTGCTTCTCTAGGCAATTGGTTCCACCACCAAACTGCTCTCATTGTCAAGAAGTTTCAGTCAAAATCTACCCTCCTGTAGTTTAAAATCACTAGACCGCGTTCTGCCCTCTGAGGCAGGAGAGAACAAGCCAGCACCCTCCTCTTTGTGGCAGCCCTTGGGGTATTTAAAAGAGTGTGGTCAGGCCACCCTGCAGTCTTCTTTTCACCAAGCTGAACATATCCAGCTCCTTCAACCTCTCTGCATGTGTTTTTTCCCCACCATAATTCTTACCATCCTCATTTCCTTTCTCTGAACCTCCTCCAACTGGTTTGGTGGCAATATAACAGATCCTCACTAAAGGTGGAAGGAGTTCATACCTATTTGTTCCAGGGCATGTATACAGAGAAAACATTTGTAGGAGCTCAGTACACTGACTGTTTGTTTTACAGAGTAGACAGAAGGCATTGACCGATAACTGATCCATGAACTGATGATTTCACCTACTAGTTTGCCAAAAATGTCATGGATGGAAACTAATGATCTTCTACATCCAAATCTTATTCTTCAGGAACATAATAGAAATGTCTTCAAAGCTGACCCAGGCTTTCTAATTCAGAAGTTTGGAGATATTTCTCATCTGCTGATTTCGCCACATCATCGAATCGCAGGTCACTCTTGCCAAAAGAACGCAACTGTCCCCTCCAGTGTTTCATAGAAGGAAACTAGGACACACACGGCCAAGCAATGTCAAAGTGTGGTCAAGATGGCAGAACCTATGACTAAAGAAGACCATACAAACTAGAAGAGGTTGCAGCGATTTGATTTTGCCGGAGCCTACCAGGAAGAGCAAGATTCTGCCCCGTCCTCCTCTCCCCCTTCTGAGTTGAATGAGAAGTATTTTTGCACTTTGAACTCAGTTTGCAGCAATTGAAGTAAGCTGAAAACAAAGAAGGAGCCTGGGAGGAGGAAGAGAAGGAAACTGAGGTATATTAAAAACATTTGAAACATGAGAAGATGAATTGAGACTGCCCCTGACAAATCAAAACAGTTGGAGGGTATGCCCAACACAATCCACATGGTGAAGCTGGTTGGAAAACCAAGTCATTGTATCAGTTGCTCTTGTAGCAACTGCGGTAGCATATCAGGACTGAAATCCAGTGTGAATCCTTTGTGTTGATTTAAAGGGCTTTTCTGCACTACATTGTTATAATGCTATTATTCCACTTTCATCATCCTGTGGAATTCTGTAGTTTCCTGAGACCAAAGAGCTCTCTGGATGAGAATTCTAAAGGCCCATCCCTGACCTGCAAACTCCAGGATTCCACAGGATGTTGAAAGTGGAAGAATAGCACTATAACAATGTAGTGCGAAAAGGCCCTAGGTCTCAGGTTTTGGTCCAGAAAGCACAGGGCCTGGGATAGTCCTAAACTGGCAGTCCTACATCCTAGAAAGGTTGTCTGGAAGGCATAGGTGTGAAAAGGTGATGCCAGGTCCAATAGAAGCAAGAGGAACCCATTTCTCCTATTTAATTTCCAGTGAAGATCATCCACCAAGAGAAGCAAAGCTCTCACTTTCTGACAGCCAGACCTGAAACCAGATTGAAATGGACCAAAATAACCTGTCTCATCCAGGAACCTCTGGGGCTAAGAAGCCACCCCACACTCTAATACTTTGCCCACCTCTCTGTTCTTGTGTTCAGGAGCTAAATAAATAAATATATACTAAGTTCTTCCATCTTGCTTTTGGCATGTCCCTTCAGAGACAGCCTTAGGAAACAAGGTGGGGTGGATATCATTAAGTGTGTCAAGTTACATCAGAGCTGAGAGTTTCAGGAACTTGTCTGGTGATACTGGGTATTAAAAAGGGATGAAGTCAGTGCAGTTCATGTACTGAGGCAATCAAATGTCAACACAGGAAAAGCATTCCTCCAAGCTGAGCACATCTTGTCACGAACAGGTAACTGTACCCAACTTATCACCTTGGGGGTTCAAACAAGGGTCAAAACAGATTATTCCTCCTACGAGCAAGAGATAGGAACTATTTAGTTCAAACAAACTAAATCGGTGATAAGTACTCTAAGAAAAGCAGGTGATTTGATCAGACCTGGTTTAACTGAAGGGCTCAACCTCAGTTGTGATTTCAGCAACAACTTAATCCCAGAATGAAGTAATGGATTATTAAATAAATAAATAAGCTAGAAGCAGTGCCAAAGAGCTAAGAAAGTTTACAAGAGTCTCGTTCATTCCAAGGTTTGAAGATGTGAAACAAACCAGTGATCAGACAGCTTGGAAGGAAGTGGTCTTCGCATCCAGATGGCCTTCTAGTTTTCTGCAGTAGAAATCACAATAGAGGCTCTTCATCCATCCAGGAAACTGAATTTAGAGGCTTGTTACCTTAGAACCTTTGCTGGACAGGATGGGGCAATCAATAATATCAATAATAAATCAGTAATAATCATTTTTCTCCCTCGTCATCAGCATTTCAAGGTAAATGACTTCAAGAATGGTTTCCCATTGCCTTCCTCTGCACAGTGCAAGCACTTTTGGAGTTAGCTATGGTGCCACTGTCTCTGAGAGATCCTCCACCAGTGTCATCTCCCACTATTGATGACACCAGAAGTATTTAACACATTTGTTCCTTGGCAAAAACCTGACTCAGGAGACCCTGCCAGCAGCAATGCTACCATCTGCATAGCTTCTTACTTCACAGAAGCATGTAATTCCACCACCACGGAAAGATAGTACCAAACCGGTGCCGGAGGAGAGATCTATGGCTACCCTGGACTGCTAAAAAAAAAAAAAAAAGAAATATTTGAGTCTTAGCACAAATCAAGCCTGAACTCTCACTAGAAGCCAAGATGGCTAAACTGAGGCTGTCCTAATTTGGCTGTATCATGAGACGATGTGACGCACCGGAAAAGATTATAATGCTTGGTATAGTGGAAGGGAGTAGGAAAAGGAAGAGACTGCCTTACAGAGGAATAGAGTCAATCAACGAAGCCCTGAATCTGCAAGAACTGAACAGGGCTGCAGATGACCAGGGATCTTGGAGACCTCTCATTTATAGAGTTGCCAAAAGTCAGAGTCAGCTTGACAGCAGAATCATTTTTCAGCTTCACTGCGGTAAGAATTTTGGTACGGGCATTTAAAGTGGCAATTTGACATAAACTTAATAGTTAATTTCCCCTCTTTTAATGTAAATGCACTTGAATGAGATTTTTTTATGAGCTTATTAATGATTAATTAAAGGCATTCAGGCTTCTTCTACTAGCTTTCTTTTTTCTGATGAAAACACTGGAAGAGCCATGGTGGATCAGACTAGAGGCCTATAAAACCCAGCATTCTGTTCCTTTCGAAGGCAACCAAATGGCCCTCGGAGAAAGGGAGACATGTCCACAAGCAGGACCCATTGAGAGGTCAGATATGAGGACAACTGGCCTCGAATCAGGGATGTAGATAGGTACGGGGGAAGCATTGTTCCCACTAAGGGTTCTTGCCCTCTCTAAAATGAAAGTTTCCTTCAGCCCCCAAATTTCTAGCATTCCAGAGAGCGAGACTTTGAGAATTTTTCACACTTAAAGTTCTTCTAATAGATGAGTTTGCCTCTGCTTGGTATCAGTGCCTGCCCCTTTTCTTTGCAAGATGGAACTGTATTTCAAAATGCTCAGCGGAAGTTTTAGGTTACCACAATGCTAAAAAGCTGGGAACTGCAGGAAAATTTCACTTGGATGGCAAAATTCTTTTTTTGGGGACAACGTTCTCCTTTTAATCCAAAGAGGCAATAATCAAAGGTTTTGAGGGAACAGAAGTTGAGAATAAAGGTTGATACAATATAATAACAATGCAAGGCTGCTTTGCTAACTTGCTCTTATTAGCATTAGGTGCTGGAATGGTTAACAAGTGCTTTGCTGTAATAGGCTAAAATACTGAAAATGTTCTCTACGGGAACTGTAGAGATGAGTTCATGACCATGAGAAGGACAGGTTGACCTGGTGACAGGAACAACCTACAATGCTGATGAACAGCAACTGCTGAGTAGACACCTGGACAGGTAGAAAATGGATACAACTTTGGCTGAGAAAAGGACATAAGGACATAATGAAGGACATCAAAAGATTCCTTAGTAGATGGAACCAAAACTGACATAACTGTCTCCAGGTTGACCTGTCGTTCTCATGGTCATGAACTCATCTCCACAGTTCCCATATAGAACATTTTCAGTATTTTAGACTATTACAGCAAAGCACTAGAGAAAGGAAGCTAACATGTCAGCCTGACCTGGGAACATGTCACAGAAGGCGACGTAAGCCAAAGATGACGAAGTAGCATATTGAATGTCTTGGCCAATGGGAAGTGAATTGTAAAGAACCGATCAAATGATGGATCCTGAAACTTGCAACTAATCAGATGCTACTGGCAAAATGTATTGAAAGGATTGGAACTTCTTTGTCTGGGTCCCAGGTCATTTCCACACTAACCTGTTATAGCGCTGTTACTCCACTTTCAACATCCTATGGAATCCTGGGGTTTGCAGTTTAGGGAGGGGCCTTTGAGGACGGCCTTTGAGGCTCTTCCCTAAACTGCAAACCCCATGATTCCACAGGATGTTGAAAGTGGAATAACAATGCTATAACAGGCTACTGTGGAAACGATCCTAGATTTGCAAAGGCCTAGGACCATTACTGTACAGTAATCCACAAAAGCCTCTGTTGGAAAGACGCTCAGCTGGTGTCGGTTCTTTTGACTGCACCAAGCATGGACCTGGGAGAGCTTCTGTCTATTTGGGTGTGACAGTTTTGTGGCAGCAGTTTACTGACAAATAGGAGGGGAATAGATTTATTTTCACTCCAGTATATTTCAAAAAAAATTGGAAGATAATGTGAAATGCAGTGGAGAAATACTAACTATCAATCAGTGTGGCTGGAATCCTATATCACCCTCACTGTAACATAGCTTGATACAGTCGACCCTCCACGTTCACTAGGATTAGGGGCACAGGACCTCTGCAAAAGTAGAAAAATTGCAAATATCAGAATGTGTGCAGTTGTTTCCGTATGAGTGTAGGAAGGGGACTGAGGCATTGTGGACAGAACGGGTGACCAGGTCAGGAAAAAGAGAGAGAAAGGGTGTGGCCCAAGACTTCCTTTCTTTCACCAATCTCCTTCCTTGAGTGTGGGGGGGCGAGCACCAAGAAAAGGTTTGTGGTGCTGAGAAATTGGGTTATGAACCATCCTTAGCTGGTCAGACAGTGGCTGGTGGAGAAGGAAGACCAGAGATGGGTTTTTAAAGGGCTGCGTGGCCTGATTGGAACGACCGTGAGGGAGGAAAAGAAGCATCTGAGGAGGGGAGCAGAGGTTGGAGAAATTTGCAAAAGGTCTAATCCATGAAAGTTTAACCTGGAAATGTGGAGGGCCAACTGCATGTATCAAAGTGCTAGTGGTGACCTTCAATGCCCTACAGAGCTCAGGTTCAGGTGTGGAGGTTGGAGCAAGCCTGTTTCCTGCTGCTCAGAGATTAGGACACAGAGCAATGGCTTCAAACTTCAGGAGAAGAGGTCCCATCTAAACATTAGGAAGAACTTCCTGATGGTAAGAGCAGTTCAACAGTGGAATGCACTGCTGCCTGGGAATGTGGTGGAGCCTCCTTCTTTGGAAGTTTCTAAACAGACGCTGGATAGCTGTCTCTCTGGATTGCTTTGATGATGTATTCGTGCGTGGCCAGGGGTTAGACTCGATGGCCCTCGTGGTCTCTTCCAACTCTATAATTCAGTGATTCTATATTGTATTTATCATATGACTGTCTTATCTGTTCTTTACCTCTCCTTTAATATCTTCGTGTTACAAAAGTCTAAGCACAAAGTCCCTTTAAGGTCCTTTGCAACTGCAGAATTTCATGACAACATGTTTGTGTAACCAGAGAGGTCAGCAAAGTTTACTCTCGAAGAGGCAACTTCTGTTCTCTTACGCAAACAGGTAGGCGACCTAATGGTGGAAGGAAGACTACAAACATTTCCCTGGCCAAACACAAAAGCTTAAATAAGGCTGTAACCAGAGAAGGGACTCTGTAGCAGACCTGGGGAACTATTTCTTCTCTGTAACTCCTTCCAGTGTGGCAAAAATAACTCTTTGTGGCTACTTATTACAGTAACTAATTGCATGGTTCATTGCAAAGCGTGTTACGTTTTGGTTGTTTCGCAGCTTTTTGGGTTATTTGAAAAACTTGACAAAAGTTTTTGTTACATAAACACCTAGCAAAAATTTTGTTACTTTAAAAAAAAAAAACTAGGAAAGTTCTTGTTACTTCAGAAACGATGGTTTTGTACATTATTAACAATAATTCTAACTCAATTATTAAAAATCATTTACATTATTAACCATCAATGAATTTTGCAAGTTTATATCTACTATTGAAATAAAGGGCAGACAACAAGTATTAACTTTAATTCACATTTAAGGACCTAATACTTAGTTGCTACTGCTTGATGCTTATTCACTGTTTGCTACAAGAATGGGAACCAATTTTTAGTTATTTTTATGTGTAGATGTTTTGTGGTTTAGTTTAATATTGGTAATTTTGTTTTTTTGTTTTCTGAATGGTGCATTGTTGTCTGGTTTATTTCTATAGTTTATTTCCTTTGTATTATTCTGTCATGTGTAGTGTTGTTTGTTTGCTTTTTTATTATTATAAATATTGATGTATGTATATATAACAACTACAAATGATCTTTTCTATCTGTATATTCAATAAAAAATATTTTGAAAAGTTGTCAAAAATCATTACTTAACACAGCAGTAAAGTGACTTTGGTCCCGCATTAAATAAATTCGTTAAATTGTGAACGGTAGCTTTGATATTCCTTTGCTGGACAAAAGTAAGTAACTTCTTACAGGTAACTATACTTCTTGCACCTTGTGTTTGCCAAGCTCAGCCGTAAGAGCATCTTTCCTCAAGGTAGTCTTAGGACGTTTCTGCCCTACGTTGTTATAGTGCTATCATTCCACTTTCAACCTCCTCTGGAATCCTGGGATTTGCAGTTTAGGGAGGGGCCTTTAGAATTCTCAGCCAGGGAGCTCTTTGGCCTCAGGAAACTACAAATCCCAAAATTCCGCAGGAGGTTGAAAGTGGAATAATAGCACCGTAACAGTCTAGTGTGGAAATGGCCCTAGATGAAAGCTGGAGCTTATATCTTCATAAGTGAACTTCTATCTGTTGGAATTAGAACTGAGCAGATCTGTAACATCCGTATCCAGTAAGAGGTTGCTGTTAACATTATTACTTAGAGAAGCTGGCCAAGTGACTAATGTGTCCCCGGACCAATGCACAATGAAACTGATGCGCAATGGGATGAATGCACATTGGTAATGTTTTGCATTGGAACACCAGCTGTTGCGCATCAGAGAAGCCTGAGGTTCATCAGAAACTCCTGCCAGTGTGTTGTTATACATCTTTGCAATTCACTAACAGGTTTCTTAGTGCCTCCACTGCATAGCTAAGTATAAAGTTACATAGACTGTGAGAGAGGATTCCCACTAAAGCACCAGAGCGCGCGCGCGCGCACACCAAAATGCAAAGCAGCTCTTAAAACCCTTCACTGCCTCCCAGTCATTAAGGTAATTCAATATACCCAGTTAAATAAAGGAAATGAATCAATGCAAGAGCCTTAGAATCTTTTAGAGTCCAAAGGTGTTTCTCAAAAGGAAAGTTGGGGGAAAGGCACCTATGAATTCAGAGAACATGAACCTCCCTCTACATGAATTAAATGGATTTGTTGCATCAACTGAGCAGCCGATTAGGGCTCTCTGACAAGTGAAGAAGGGAGTTCAGTTTTCTTGCTCTTTCTTCTGGATGAGGGATTTATCCCCTGATAGAGTTCTCTAGAAATTTTCCACAAAAAGGAGGGTGTGAGAAAATTATCCAGGTCTAGCCAGAGGTACAAATAAAACAGGCATGCAAAAGTGTTTTTTTTTTAATTTTGTTTTTTAAAGATCTTGTTGGAAGAGAACACTAGTAATCCAAGCAGCTCCGGTTCCCAAAGCAGAAGAATGGAATACACTTTTGAAGATGAGAGGGAGGCCTCTGCATTTTTAATACTGTTTTTCTAATCTTTCCATGGCCAGCTGCCTAATGCTTCAGGGTGTAGCATCATTGCATTGATTCCCTACTTTTTGGAATTTATTTGCTGAATGCAAGGCAAGGAATCATTTGAGCATCAATAGTGGCTTCTATGTTTATTTAATATTTAATTTGTGTTTTACTTCTCTCCTGACATGGCCATTTCCGCACTAGCCTGTTATAGCGTGATGATTCCACTTTCAACATCCTCTGGAATCTGGGGTTTGCAGTTTCGGGAGGGGCTCTCGAAACAGGATTCCAGAGGATGTCGAAAGTGGAATCATCGCGCTATAACAGGCTAGTGCGGAAATGGCCATGGAATGCCAAGCAGCTTACAACAGAGATGAAAACAAAGGGTATCACAAAAAAGTTAAGTAACCTGTCCTGTTAAAACACTACAATTTGAAACGGTATAAAGGGTTTCAAAAGCAAAGGCTAGAATTAATGACCACAGTTATGAATGCATAGCCTAGAGCTATATATTTGTATTTGCCCCCACATATTCAATAGTGTAGTGAATACATAGGATCATAAAAGTCCCCCAGTCCTGACTTACTGAGCAGCAGCTGTGTGAGCAATGGTGGTCTGTTCTTCTGTCCATCAGAGCTCAGTAGACTCACAGTTTGGCGAGTATGGTATCCTCCATGCAGGAATTTAAGATCTACCAGCAAAGGATTACTGTCCAGTCCACCCATGGGCCTAGCTCTGTCAAGGCTGCAAGCCTTCCAAAATTTGGCTCCGCATTGTTTGAACAGTCTTCCTTTGGGCCTCCAGCTGGAAGACGATCTCACCTTCCTCTTTGACTCACCTTCTTAAGCCACTGAGTTGTGTTTGAGGTGCTGGGATGGGTAGCAACCGACGGTGTACTGGGGATTTCCAAAGGGTGCTCACCAATGGCTGCTTGTCATCCTGCAGAGAAGTGACTATTGGGGTGCCACAGGGTTCTGTCCTGGGCCCAGGGCTATTCAACATCTTCATCAATGACTTGGATGAAGGAGTAGAAGGCACGCTGATCGAATCTGCAGATGACACCAAATTGGGAGGGGTTGCTAACACACCAGAGGACAGAATCAGAATTCAAATGGACCTTGACAGATTGGAGAGCTGGGCCAAAGCTAACAAAATGGATTTCAACAAAGAGAAATGTAAGGTCCTACACTTAGGCAGAAAAAATGGAATGCACAAATATAGGATGGCAGACCTGTGGCTGGATAACAGGATGTGTGAAAGAGATCTAGGAGTCTTGGTGGACCACAGGCTGAACATGAGTCGGCAGTGTGATGCAGGAGCCAAGAAAGCCAATGCAATTCTTGGTTGCATCAATAGGAGTATGGTGTCTAGATTGAGAGAGGTAATGGTACCACTCTAATCTGCTTTGGTTAGACCTCATCTGGAATCCTGTGTCCAGTTCTGAGCACCTCAATTCAAGAAGGATATGGATAAGCTGGAGCAGGTCCAGAGGAGGGCAACCAAACTGGTGAAGGGTCTGGAAGCCATGAAGCCCTATGAGGAGTGGCTTAGGAAGCTGGGGATGTTTAGTCTGCAGAAGAGAAGGTTAAGAGGGGACGTGATAGCTATGTTTAAATATTTGAAGGGATGCCATGTAGAGGAAGGAGAGGGCTTGTTTTCTGCTGCTCCAGAGACCAGGACAAGGAGCAATGGATTCAAGCTGCGGGAAAGGAGATTCCACCTGAACCTCAGGAAGAACTTCCTGACAGTCGGAGCTGTCCGGCAGTGGAATGTGCTGCCTCGGAGTGTGGGGGAGTCTCCTTCCTTGGAGGTTTTTAAGCAGAGGCTGGATGGCCATCTGTTGGGAATGCTTTGATGGGTGTTCCTGCATAACAAGGGGTTGGACTGGATGGCCCCTGGGGTCTCTTCCAACTCTAAGATTCTATGATTCATTCCATGTATTGCTATAGTGAAATGTTTATTGTCTTTGTCCCTGACTGTATATGTTGAGATACTGCCCTTTGATGAAAAGGGTGTTATAAATGAATATTGTTGTTGTCATTGTTGTCGTCGTCATCATCATCATCTTTCACTGATTTTCACCAGCCAGAATAGTTCCCTATCTGTATTAGGCCCTGTCTCAAGTTCTAGCAGCTCACTATTAGCACACCGTTAACACCTTTGCAGGTTTCTAGGGGTTGCAAGACAGAACCGGCATTTAATGAGGGATGTTTACTCTACCAGACTACAGCTGAGCTTGTTTTTCTCCCAAGAATCAATGTACTATTTAAATTGAGTTTGCAGGGATGGGCTCCACCTTTCTCCATGAGAAATTTTTTGTGCTAATGCCTTCATTTTTATTTTTATTTTATTTTATTTTTATTTTTTGAGATACTTCAGCTCACTGCACGAGGACAATTTTTAATGCATTATCGTTGCTTGAGTAACAATTGCTCGTTCCAAGTAAAAGAGCCGCGTCTTGGATGTTGGGAGCCTTGAGAATGTGTTGATAGCTTTGCTGCTCATTCAAAGCCATTAATTAACCTGCATGCAATTTCTCCTGGAACTGGATTGCTAGCTTTAATTAAGATTGTGTCTAATCTGACTCCATTGCAGATGGAGGAGGAGGAGGTGGGGAGAAGTGTGGAAATACTCCCAGTTCAACGGCACCTGTCTTCCTTTTCTGGAAATCTGGTGTGTCACACTTTTAGCAATGATGCCGTGTTCATAAAATCCAGATAAACATTAGATTGACTAGAATGCTGCAACCACAATGTACATAGAGACAAGAGATGGGCAAGGAACCACCTGCAGGACATCACTGCCACATAAATGTGATAAAAGCAGCAAGCTTTTACAATCAAGGAGGAGTCGAATTAATATTTTTCATTTTTATTTGTTATATTGTTTGTTACAATTCATGAATTTCAAGAAAACCTTGCGTCTACATATGATGTCCCTTCACTGTTTTGAGACTATTTTAATATATCATAGTGATTTAATATACCCAATATATGGATTTAATGTATCAAATATAGAGTTTGCAATATATTAAGTCAAATCAGCCTGAGGACAATGAAAGAAACAGCTCCGGTAATTATGACTCATGGGTTACAAAAACTACATGCAACTACTAGTCCATCTCTCTGCTGTCTTCAGAACAAGTGGTTCTCTTGAGAGAATAAAGCCAGCTAGAGGAAGTTCCTTTTGGCACTATAGCTCCCAGAATCCCCTGTCCATCCACCACAGAGATGACCGCAATTGAGGCACGGTCAGGCTTCGCTCCACCCCTCAGTGACAATTATCTCGTCGCACTAACTTCAGAACGATTGGTTTTTCTGGCACTAAAAATGCTTGCTTGCTCAGCTCCAGAGGAATCTGCAGCAGAGGAGAACAAAGAAAAGGAAAGAAAGAATTTAGGAACTGGTTAACCAAACATAGCACCAGCTACATCTTGTGGACACCCGTTAAGTGGGAAGAGGTACTGCTAAACTGTGAAGACCCTCAACACGTCCAGAGTTTGAGTGTTGGACTCAGACTTGGGGAGACCAGAGTTCAGATCCATGTGCAGCCGCAGGAACCCACCGGCTGACCTTGGACAAGTCACAGTCTCTCAGCCTTAAGGAAGACAACGGCAAACTTCTTCTGAAGAAATCTTACCTGGAAATCCCAAGGCTTTGGTCTCCATGAGCCAGAGTCAACTCAAAGGCAGATGACAACAACAATTACAAAGTTCTTGGTGAACTATCAAATCCTTTATCTGCATCAACTAGACCCAGATCATTCTGTGTGGTCCTATGTATAACCAGCTTGACAGGCTTAAACTCTTACTTTCTAAAAGTACTTTGATCTGGAATCTGTTACAAAGCCCAAGGAAGTATCTTCTTACTATCACTGTTGCCCAATCCCACTTTATACGCCAAATCAGGGGTGGACAAAGCACAGCCCATAGAGGAGAGCTCCCCAAGCCCCTAAACCCAAACATTCAAAAATAAAAAATAAAAAATAAATGCATTCTACTCACTGAAGTTTCTTTACAGACTCTAAATGAGAAATGCTGCAAAAGGATTGCAATGGCCACTTTCATAGTGACCACAGCAAATCTCATCCCGAGGCAGTTCCGGGGACCAGCTCCAAAGGGTAGGTATGTGTAAGGATCAATATTGTCTTTGTTCTCTTTGCTGAACCTGGTTACAATCAGAACAACAAGAGAAATGACAGATAGATAGATAGATAGATAGATAGATAGATAGATAGATAGATAGATAGATAGATAGATAGATAGATAGATGAGCCAACTAAACTGACATCTCAACGTGCAAGACAACAGCTGCAATCCAACATACCTTCAGTATAGCACAAATACTCACATTTGGAAACAGGTTGTACCAATACTACACAAGCCCCATGCAGAATAGCAATGTTGTGCAACACATGTCAATGACTAAGGCCATTTCAGCACTAGCCTTTTATAGCGCTATGATTCCACTTGCAACATCCTATGGAATCCTGGGGTTTGCAGTTTCAGGAGGGGCCTTTAGAATTCTCAGCCAGAGAGCTCTTGGGCTCAACTGTGCCTGACTTGACTAGGCTGGTTGCTACAGAGACGAGGCCTAGCAGCAAGGAGAAGGGCAGTGTATTCCCTCAGCAACCCAACCTCTGTATGTTAATAACTCTGAATATAGATTGGATTGGGGAATATGGGGGAAAGTTAAAGGTACTGGACAAGACAATTCAGGGAATTAGAGACACAGGATTGCAAATCTTTCTAACAAGTATTACCTATGAGAAAATAAAATCTGGGCAACGCTAGTATATACACTAGTGTGTGTGTGTGTGTGTGTGTGTGTGTGTGTGTATAAACTACCTTTCAGGTCTAAACTCTTCAGGTTCTGGCCAGTATTCCGGATCCCGGTGGAGAACGTAGGGTGGGATCATCACCACCGAGCCTTTTGGAAAAGTCACCCCGTTGATTTCAACATCTTTCTTGCAGACCCTTTCGATCCGCCCGCCCAGGGGATACAGCCTTTGCGTCTCGTTCAGCACCATGTCAAGATATTCCAGCTGCATGATGGCATCGTATGTGAGAGGAGCCTTTGGGAGAAATAAAGGCAGGAGGTTATCATACCCTGCTCTATCTTCCAAAAATCAAACTTGGCTGACATTTTGTTTGCAGCATATGCAGGCATAAGTCCACCTTATGCATGTGTAGGTCTTTTTAAGCCAGCCCCAGCTTATAAGTGAGCTTCTGCAACCTCCTATAGCCATTCTGTAACTAGGGAAGTATGGGTGGGAGATCAGAGAGGCACCTGACTATGCCCTCGTACCCAAACTCAGAATGATCACATCATCTACTGAGGTCCACCGGAGTCTCCTAGGGATGTGAAAAGAGTCCTTCACACCTGACAGAGATAATCTGAAGTTTATAGCAAGATCCCCAGAAGCAGCCACCCCCTCCCCGCCACCCAGTGCAACCCACACACTCTTACTTTGTTGGGTAGAACAGAATCTATCTCGTCTTGGAGCTTCTGTTGAACATCTGGATGAGTGGCTAAAAGGTAGGCCATGTAACCAAGGGAGTTGCTCGTAGGTTCGTACCCAGCAAAAACAAAGATAAAGGCCTGGGCTAGGATTTCATCATCAGTTAAGCCTGTGAACAAAGGCAAGAAAGATGAAATCCAAACTCCGTGACACTCACAGTGGGAGCATTACCTGCATTTGTAACGTGTATGGTATGCAAGGATTGTTCATACAATAGGTGAATGATCTGAAGCTCACTCCCTTCTTAGTGGGTTTACATAACTAGAAACACTCCCTTTGGAAAGAAAGAAAGAAAGAAAGAAAGAAAGAAAGAAAGAAAGAAAGAAAGAAAGAAAGAAAGAAAGAAAGACAGACAGACAGACAGACAGACAGACAGACAGACAGACAGACAGAAAGAAAGATTTTTTTTCAAAAAACAAAAACTGCCTTGTGTGTTTGTTTTTCTTTTTCTATTTTTAAATCCAAACAAGGAACTTCTCCCTCCCTTTGCGCTATTGCGTAAGCTGTTTGCAGGCCGCACCAAAGAAAACTTCACACTGTGTCCCATTGGTTTGGGTGACTTTGTGCATTCTGTCGACTTAGATCAGAGCTTCTTAAGAAAATAAAGATCCCAGCTGAAGATGGTGGAACATAAGTTCTACCAGCCTTCTCACAGGGAGGAAGGAGAGGTCGAAACTGTAGGGAGGAAAGAGAAAAGAGAGGGTGAGGTGGCAGGGAGAAGGGCCATTTCCACACTAGCCTGTTATAGTGCAATGATTCCACTTTCAACATCCTCTGGAATCCTGGAGTTTGCAGTTTCAGGAGGGGCCGGCCGCCCCCTCCCAAAACTGCAAGCCCCAGGATTCCAGAGGATATTGAAAGTGGAATCATCCAGCTATAACAGGCTAGTGCGGAAATGACCAAGGAGCCCAGGAAATACATGGCTGCATCCAGGCGCCGTCTAGCAAAAAATGTGATAAGAGGAACCCTGACAGATGTGAATCTTCACAGTTCAGGATTTATTCTGCACAAAATTTGCACACGGTTGATTTGCATAGAAAACATTTTCTGCACAGGAATCAGAAATTTTAACAAAGGAAATATGCCATTTCCTATGCAGAAAATACCATTTTCTGTGCAAAACAACCATAGGCAAATTTTGCACAGAATAAGTCCCAAATACTAATGAGCCTGCCAAAACTGCATAATTTTCAAAGATTTTCTTGAAATAGAAAGAAAAATTCTAATATTATTTCTCGGTTCCTTGGAGAATAATTACATTCTTGCTCTAGAAAGCATGGGCAATTTCTTCTGAATCCTCCAGGAAATGCAATTTAACAGGCTTCCCTTTCCTTTAGAGACAGTCTCAAAAATGCATAACATTACCATTATATTTGTGATCAATTCCATTGCTTTGGTGAGTGCCATTGGAAGTCTGGGAGTCTATCATCAGCTGCAAGAAGTCCACTCGGCCCTGGGAATCAAAATGAATGGATCAATGGAAAGAGAGACAAAGTGGAGGAAAAATCCTTTAGGGTATGATCAGATTAAGGATGGGTGATATCTAGATCTCCCTCATCTGATTATTTTTAAAGACTAGATGCAGCTGGCAGGGGTCCAGCTTAAAGGATGAGTACTGAAGGAGTCAGAGATTAACTGTTCCCTTCCTTTATCCCAGTCTAAACCACCCTCTCCAAATTCTATTTGCCCCATAAGACAAAATAAACAGGTATAATTTCTCTACCATTATAAGTTGTTTTAGCTGTCTAGCAAATAGCAGTTGGAGGTGGGGTAGTTTGACGTGGGAAAATGGTATGCATAAAAGGGTTAATTTCCCTATTATTGTCTTCCTGATCCTAACTGGGGGGGGGCGTCCGTCTTGGCACTTTCAAAAGCTAACACACAAACATGAAAGTTATGATCAGAATTTTCCAACTGTCACATCTAGTTTGACTCAAGGAGTTCTGAAACAATAGTCCTCATTATAGGATGTATCCACAAGAGATGCTTGCTCACACAGTGATGGAGCTTGGAGGGTGTGGAGTGAGCGTGGCCACTATGCGCAGGGGCAGGGCCGCGGTGCATGGGGGCGTGGCCAGAGCACAGAGGGCGTGGCTACAGACCGGGACATCCCCAAAACATTGCCGTCCAGGGCGAATCACCCCCCCGCCCCCATATCCCTACGTGACTGTGCTAACACCTTGGCGCAGGGGAAAGATATGGCAGTCAGAGCGCACTTCCATCATGCCCATAGTTTTTTATGCCCAAGGAGAATTGTTGATCTTTTTTAAAACAGAATTCATTCCCTGGCCCAATTAGAGCCTAGAAAGGTTAGCTTTGTGGGCGTCAGCTCCCGCAATCTCCCAGCCAAGGTGGCCACTAGCATGGTAGAAGTTTATGAAATATCAGTGAGCATTAGCATTGGTTGGCACAAGCAACAGACTGGCAGAAAACAAAGGGAAGGTTTTGGAGGGATATTTTGGTGCAGAAAATCATCCTTATAAAAGACTCTTTTTCATGCCAATATTGCTCACCCTAAACATTTAGCACAACCCAAAGCTTACCTCTTGGCCTTCTTTCACGCGCGTTGCCTTCATTTTTGCAAAGGACCTTGTGAAGAAATTCACAGCTTCAGGTGAAAAGATTTGTATGTTCAATGCATTAAAGATGGGAAGAAGGACTGGGAAGGTAACTGCAAGGAAGAGAAATTCCTAATGAAAAGGAAGCAACATCCCTGGAGCAACACACTTTTCTTCTTCCTTCTGCAAGAATCCATAAGAAAACTTCACATTTTACCCCAAAGATCAGATTTTGCAAAATTCAGTGGTCATTTTGTTTTGGTCAGCTCACTCACACACAATGAGAACCTCACGATGATAGATCCCTACACAGAAATGCAATCAGCGCACTTTTATTATATAGCATTATAGCTTCCCAGCACACATCCATGGGCAGGGATTGGGAATCTACGGTATTTTCAGAGATAATTTTCTACAGTTCCTGAAGACAGCCCTCGACCTAACTGCAAGTGATCAGATGGTCTTCTAGGAAAGATTTACTCTGGGAAATCTTGCCATCGTTATCTACCCATAGTCTGAGAGAGTGTGACCTGCCCAAGGTCACCCGATGGGCTTCCGTGGCTGAATGGGCATTCCAAATTTGGTCTCTCAGTCCCAGTCCAACACCAGGGCAAGGAAGCAGTGTGTTTTCCTTGTTTGTTAAACTAGGTTTTTGTTTTAATTTGAATGGCATGCTTTGTCCAGCTGTGCTTGGTGCTTAATGTTTTTTGCTTCAGGGGCTGCCCTTTGAACAACACCCTTGTGACATTATCAAGATACACTTCTTATGACATCACAAAGGGCCATCCCTAAAGCGTCAGGTTTGGGCTGTGAAATCTAAAGGCCTGGCCCAAAAAACCTGTAGCCTGGAACAATCCTGACCTGGAAACCTCATCTTCAACTAGCAAAGTGACACCAAGTTCCCTAGACCGAGCACTGGGTCTTTTCAATTAGCAGGAAAGATGAAGCTCTCTCCCACTTCTCTTTGACTTTCTCTGTTTCCTCCAAGCTGAGCTGTAATTCTCCTGGTAGTGGAAGAGGGGTGAAGGTGCTTTGGTTTCTCCCAGCAACACTATATTGTCGTGATGCAAAGTGCCCAGGGATTAACTTGCTTTTGCATGGGAAATTAAGATCTGTTAGCTGTACAAAAGACCTGCTGCTGGTGGAGATGAAAACTATGAAAACCAATTCACTGAGCTGGATCAACAGACCTGCCTCACCTTCAGGGTGATGAGCATCATACCCAAGACTGAATTGAGTCCCAAGAGGAAGAGAGTCCCATAATAAGACTTATAATAAAAATAAATTAGACAAGCTCACAATCTGCTCCTCTTCCATAATGTCCTGTGGTAGTCATCTTCCTTTACTTCCATAATAAATGGCTATAACATTCACTGGGATGTCAGAAAGCCAGAAGCAGACTTACACAACAGAACAATACGTAGGTCAAAAGAGCTAAACTTGGTGATTTTCTTGATCTCCTTGACGAAAGGATCTTTGGGGTTGTGCATGGAGTCGATGTTCACCCCGAAGGACGTACTGGTGACAACATCCATGGCGTAGGCACCAAAGACGCTAAGGAGGTTGAGAGTGGGAGACAGCATTCAAACAGAGCGCTTCAACACGTTCAGCGATAAGAATTAAACATGAGATGGCCTCCAGAGTTAACAGAGCACAAGAAGCCAGTGTAGGAACGTATGCCTAATGGGAAGAATGGGGGCATCCCAAGCTATTTCTGCCTCTCTTGAGCCTTCTAGACTCCTGGACTTCCCTTTTCCTGGACAAAAATGAGGAGAAATCAGTAACTAGTGATAATAGTAACAATTTTCCAACATACTAGTCCCTCCTTGTTCATCAGCCCACAAGTTTGCACGGGACCTACATTATTTTGACTTCCTGGCCATTGCGCTTGGTAATCCTACCAGAATTTTGAATTTACTCTTAAGGCTTTGCTCATCCAGAATGGATAAAAAGTTCCTTTGGACTGAATGCTGATCTCTTCCCCAAACCAAATGACTTACTCCTTCACAACCACGGGCTCATCCTTTTCCACTTTCTTTTGAACATTCTGCATCAAAACCTCCCCGTAGCGTTTTATAATAGGAAACATCTGAAATACAAATCAACAGGTGCACCTTTCAGCATCCACAGATGGCCTCCCTTCTTTCCTGCAAATGAGTTCCAAAAAAACCCTGTGGGAGATGAATAAATAATGACAAAAAGAAAAAACAGTTGTGGGGTGGTTTTGTGTCTGGGGCCTCCTTGTTTTCATTTGAGCATCTGCTGCTAAAATTCTCTCCATGGGGAAATTGCTGGACTGAAATTGGCTGGTTTGCTTAGGTCGGCCCAAAAGGATTATCTTTCCCACCCCCATAATGTTTTATGCTGGGCAGTCACCTAGTTTTTGTTGTTTTAAGATCAGCCCTGTGCCTGGTAACTTAAAAAGTAGCTTTATGAGTTCAAAAGGGAGAATGGACACAGTGGATTATAGGTCATATTATCACTGTTCAGTTTCCAAGTATATGGTTTTACCTTCAGCCTAAGTGTATGGTGTTTAAAGACTGCAAGTGGTAAGAACATTTGATAGTGTTTGGGAAAAAAATGGTCTAAACACAAGTTTCTCAAGTCTTGGGGAACCCTGCTGAGAAGAATCCTGGATTGATGAAACTTCTGGACTTTGTAATTTTGTAATTACAAAGTTTGTAATTTTTTGCACAGAAAACAACATTTTCTGCACAGGCAACAGTATTTTCACATACAATTACGCTCCTGTACAGAAATATTACTCTCTGTGCAGAAACTGCTATTTTCTGAGTGGTAAATGATGTGTTCTATGCAAAAATACAGTAAAGTTGCCTTGAGCCTCCTCGAGTCCAAGTTCAGGGAGAAAGGCAGAGTCTAAATAAAGAGGATGGGCAAGATTCTAGATTCACTGATTAGTTTATTTTATATCCTGCCTTTCTCTGAAATGGGATGCAAGGCAGTCTAGTTAAATAGTTAAGTGTACTTAACTGAGACCATTTCCACACTAGACTGTTATAGCGCTATTATTCCACTTTCAACATCCTATGGAATCCTGGGGTTTGCAGTTTCAGGAGGAGCAAGCTGGACCCTTCCTAAACTGCAAACCCCAGGATTCCATAGGATATTGAAAGTGGAATAGCAGCTCTATAACAGTCTAGTGCAGAAATGCCCTAAGTAGCATCTCGTAGCATCCCTCAAATCCTGATTTATTAGGTGTCAGCCCCTTACAGCAATGGAGATTTGTCCTCTAAGATGCAGACTGAGATTTCAACCACTGTCCTGTCAACAATCTTCAATGGAATAATCCGAACCAGGATTCCTGTTGCAATTCCTCTTTACACCAGAGATCGCTTACAAAAGTGGAGTGGAGATGTCTATCTGCTCCTTTCCGATTGACAGGAGAATTGACCTCTGTCGCTCGCCATGATCACGAATATGGAGGAATTGATATTAGGAGTCTATGTTCAGTCTAATCATGAATTCTAGACAATAATAACAATAATAACAGCAGCCAATAACAACTTCTCCATCACTATTGTATCTTTTCTTGCCTCCTTTAGCTTCCCACTGGTGAAGGTTGGTGAAAGTATTGTCCGCACTCTTTTCCAGTGTTCATCCTCTGCCAAGGAGATGGCGGACTTCAATACTCCAGACGCAGCAAAATTCTAGAAGTGACAACAGAAGCTGTGTTAGTTATCCGCAAATTTGGGACTCTGGTGATATTTCACAAATGCTTATCTCTGGATAGAGTGATGATTGTGCAAATAAGTTCACATGTAATGTTTGGGGATAAAGTTATCCACCCCTCCACTACTCAAGTGAACCCCAATTGAGCTGCAAACGAGGGTGACAGGCAAAAACATTTGTTGTGCCAAGGTCCCTCCGTGATATCCTGTAGTGTAAGAAATGGATGCTCACCCGCCGGTTGGTGAAGGTGGTGTAACACTCTTTCACTAGTACAGTTTTAATAATAGAGGGATCCAGAGCAGCTATCACGGGTGTCCGGCCATCGTAAATCCTGCATGAAGAAGGAAAAAAAGTGAACACCCAGTGGATTCTGTGTTCTTATGTCTATCGCCATGAGCTTGCAGCGGGAGCAATTATAACATTTTATAGGAAGGATTGACGGTGGGCCTACTGTCACAGCAACAAAGCTTGGAATTACCACGTGACAAAGAATCGTGCTTCCTGTAACACAAGTTGCCGCTCAGAATAGCAAGATTGTCCTTTAAAAGTAGTTTTTAAGATAAAAAGTAAAGTGTTACTTCCAGCAATGAATAGTAAATAGCATTTTGTAGCTTACTCTGAACAAATAATGTTTCAAACCCAGGAGGATGGGGCACGTAGAACTATCTGCAGGTGCAGATTGGCTGCACAAAGTTATGCTGCTAAGCAGTGGTCACATCCTTCTCATCCCTTTTCCAGATGCTGAGCACAGAATTATAGCCTTCCAGCCAGTGTGGATGAGACAGAGGTTCATCTTCTCTTCTCTACTTCAGCCTACTGAGCATAAAGCAATTTCTCCATACTTTGCAAAGACTGCTGGGGGTAGATCAATACCAGTCTTCCCTGCACAGTGCCCTTTCTAAGGCATCGGACCACAACTCCCATCACATCCAGTGAGCATGGTTGAGGATGATGGGTACTGGAGTCCAAGACACTTAGTGAACAGAGGGTTGGAGAAGGCTGACTTACCCTGATGGAGTTTTGCACAGGTACACCAAGGTCACCTGAGCCAGGTATGTTGCCCACCGGGTCTCTCATCCATTAAAAATAACCCCCCAGCCACACTCCACCATGGGCTAGAATTGTTGTGGGAGTAAGCTAAGAGATTCAGCGAAATAAAATCCTTCACCAGAAGCCAGAGAGAGAGAGAGAATTACAGAAGTTCACAGGATAAGCATCCGAATATAGGCAGTGGCGGAGCTTGGAGTGGGAGGAGGGAGGGCGTGAGGGGGTGTGGCTATGGCGTGAGGGGCGTGGCCACTGTGGGGTGTGTGGCTGCAATGTGGGGGGGTGGCTACGGGCTGGGACGTCCCAGAAACATTGCTGCCCAGGGCGAATCACCCCCTTCCGCCCCCACGTTCCTACACGACTCAACATAGGGACTGCCGGGAGTAAACATAGAGAGTCAGTGCATATTAAGGGCTGCAACAAAAGTGATCCAATTACAGATTAAGGTTTTTTGGGGGGACAAGGAAAACGCATCCTCCTGGGGGTTTGTTTACAGCCACAATCAGACGTTGGCTGCCCTGAGAAATACAAGCTTGTAATAAAAGAGCACTTACCCCCAGATTCTCCCGTATTTCTGGTAGCACTCGCTATCAAACTTCAGAAAACCCTGGGGGAAAACATTTAAGAACATTAATCGCCTTGCCTGATTGGATGGAGACAGATGCTTTGGGAAAGTTCACATGTACAGGTCTTCAGAGACTCACTTTGCGGTATTCCCAGAGGGTTCCCAGGAAAGGCAGCGGCGTGGGGCCCGGAATGCCCAGTTTGCTGAACACACCGAACGGCCAAATTCCATATCTGTTTTTTTGAGAGAAAGAGAAAGACGGATTTTGAAATAGAGAGAAAGACAAGTTTCTGCTTTCCTACACAAGTCACCTGAAGCCTTAAGATCTACAGGAGAAGGCTTTGTCTCATCCTGTTTCTGCACTACGCTGTTATAGTGCTATTATTCCACTTCCAACATCCTAGGGAATCCTGGAGTAGGCACTTTAGGGAGGGGCAGTTAAAATTCTCAGCCAGAGAGCTCTTGGGCCTCAGGAAACTACAAACCCCAAAATTCCACAGGATGTGGAAAGTGGAATAATAGCATTCTAACAGTGTAGTGCGGAAATGGCCTCTGTCTCCCATGTCCTCATCAAGAGAGCCCACGATGGCAGAGGGGCTTGGCAACTGCATGTCTTGATTTCTCTTTTGTTATCTCTGGTTGCTTCACTGACTTTCATTGAATAGATTTGGTTTTGCTGCATTCCAGCACTGCAAAGTGCACCTTCCTGATCAGTCTTTACCCAGGACAGAAACTTGCCCAATAAAAAAGCCCTCGTAAACAGACAATTAGCTCAACATTGCTTCTCATTTCATCATTCCAGTGTCCTCCCCTCTATCGGGAGTGCATCTGAGGAGTGCTGGCTCAGCTCTGCCACTGGAGAGAGGGAAGCAACAGCCTGGGGCAGCAGGTGCCGTGTGGCACTGGTGGCACTCCTCCAGCTCTTTCTCAAGATCAACCCAGCTGTTTCTCTGCTTTGGGGGGCTAAACTATGTTGGCCCTACAACATCTCCTTTGAGGCTCTGACCTGACTGTTGTCCATGCTGACATCCACACGGCTCAAGAATCAAAAGTGGGGAACCATTGCAATAAGAAATATTGGGAGTCCTAGCGAATTTTACGCAGCTGGCTCCCTGCTGTTAAATGTATACACCCCAGGATCACATTCTAAGGCAAAGGGACTTACTTCTGAAGAAATGGCCTTAGGACCATGGTGCAAGACAGGGGTGGGATTCCCCACTCGTCTGTGGAAACCCACTGGGGGAGCTTGGGCACTTCACACACTCTCAGCCCCAGAAAACCCCATGACAGGTTTGCCTTAGGGCCACCAGACGTCAGAGATGACTTGAAGGCACACAACAACGTACAAGCTTTATCTGTTGAAATCCTCTCCTAGACATACCTTTTAAAGATAGAGAAGCCCTTTCCTTTTTTTACCTGGCCACTCTAATGCAGTCCTCCTCCCTAAGATCTAACACTGGTAATGTGATTTTATTATTTACTTATCCGATTTCTCCCAGCTGAGGCCATTTCCGCACTAGACTGTTATAGCGCAATGATTCCACTTGCAACATCCTATGGAATCCTGGGGTTTGCAGTTTCGGGAGGGGCCGCCTGGCCCCTCCTGAAACTGCAAATCCCAGGATTCCATAGGATGTTGCAAGTGGAATCATTGCGCTATAACAGTCTAGTGCAGAAACAGTGTGAGACTCAAAGTGGCTTACAAATGTTACGAGATCTCTCAATCAGAGAGATGAACTGAAGCTAGAGAGAGCCAGGTTCTTTTCTCCAAAGAGTCAAGAAATCCAGTGGTTGATCTTGAGTTAGTCCCTCTCTGTTATCTGTCCTACCTCAAAGGGTGATTGTACATATAAAGTGGGGAGGAGAAAGTGTCTTGCATGCTCATGGACAGAAAAACGAAATACAAATGTAACTAATAACGGAAATAGATGCTACCAGTGTGTAGGAGCCTAGCCCTCAATTAACTACGATCATAATAGGAGTAATTATAATGATTAGTTATGGTAATTAATAATAATAATACAACTAATTTAATTATGTTTCACATTGAATTATATAAGGAAGCTTTAATGCAGAAAGCATATCTCTTTTTGTTAAGGGGTTGCTCGACACAGGAACAGATGGGCGTCTTTTTCACTTGCTCATTTGTTTCCTGATTCGTAGCCTGCTTTTTCATGCGAAAGCCCGGGGCCAACCAAGAACCTGCATTAACACATCCACTACAACAAGAAATGGCAAATATCTTTTTAAAAATCACAAATTACAACGATCGAAAAGCACAAATTGCAAATATCTGATAAAAGATCATGTATTTGATAAAAAAAAATGCAAAAAAACACCAAGAACAGGTGCTCTATTGGGTTTTTATTTTTTTTTAAGACTGAAAAGTTTGCATTGTTTTTGTCTTCTAATGGTATTTTATCTTTTCAGCGGTAGTTTTAAATCGTTTTAATATTGCCCATAGCTTCATCCCAATTTATGTTCACTTTTTGTTTTTATGTTTTTAGTTGTATTGTTTTTAAATTGTAAGCCTCAATGAGTCCCAATTGTAGGAGAAAGGCAGGATAGAAATTATTATTAATAGTAGTAGTGGTATTAATAGTAATACTACCACCATGAGTAACGGCAGCAAATTATTTTTTCAGATAGAGCAGCGGTTCTCAACCTGTGGGTCCCCAGATGTTTTTGGACTTCAGCTCCCAGAAGCCCTGAGCATTGACCACAGTGGCTGGGGCTTCTGGGAGCTGAAGTCCACAAACATCTGGGGACCCACAGGTTGAGAACCACTGAGATAGAGGCTTCCCCCAACTTATCTGAGAGGTTAGGGGCTGGAACGCTGTCAAAAACAGAATTGGTCAAAAAGTGGAACCCACATACTGTACTGTAGGAACCATGATGGACTTATAGAGGCTCCCTTTGTACCAACTGCATGCATGCTGCTTGCCAAGTCTCTCAGCTGGCATTGCACATTTTTACCCCTCTCAGCTCACTTTGCAAACAGCCCATACATGAGGGTGGTCCCAAGCAAGCCTTTGCAGGCAGGAAGAACTGAAGAAAGAGCAGAACCCCTGTCAAACGAATGGAAATTGTGCTTAATTGGGAAGCATCAAAAGAGTGAATTCTCAGACAACAGGGTATCAAAAGACAGGGGTTGCCTGCACTCCAGTGAGTCCTTGAAACAAATATTCTGTTTACTTGAAAGTAACTTTCCAGGCTCTGCCTAAAACACAGGAGGGTGGCAAAGTTGGCACGACACAACGTAATTACAAAAACATTATCCACAGTGATTAGTTTGCTGATCAAACAGAGATCTGCCTCTTTCATATATCACAAAGGGTTCTTATCTCCCCATCTGTAATCTGATCACAGTCAATTAACTTTAAAAATCTCCTGAAATGATGGGGGAAGACCTCCCTTAAAATGAGCAATTAGCTCAAGGAGTATCTTGCTCTGAGCTTGTAGAGGAAGAACTGATGGCCCTGAAATATCTCTGCTTTCCTTCCAAGGTTAGAAAAGAGCCCCACAAAGGGAAACCGACAGAGGAATACATACAGCAGGAGAAGTCCCAGGAAGACAACCAGAAGGGACCAGGTTTCTACAGAGAAGCTTGGAAGAAGATCCATCTTGACTTCTCCTGCTGGTGGTTCCTCTTTCGACTGGAGTTGCGAGCTCGCTGGGTTTTTATTCTCTCGGTGCTTAATCACTCCGGAGCAAAGGGTAAAGATTTCACAACTGGTTTTGTAATCTGTTGGTCTTCCATTTCCCAGGGTTGCTTGGTTTTGTTTTGTTTTGATTCGTTTAAGGGGAAAGAGGTGAGGTGAGATTTCCACCTAGAAAACCAAAGGCAATGTGAAGCGGTTGGGTTACACTGAATGCCCTCTTGTGCGAAAAAGGCAGCCTCAAAATTCCACCTGACAAATCAAAGTCGATCTGAAGAGGTTGTATTAACATTCTATCCCTGATTGCAAACAGCATACAACACAACACAACCTCCTTGTGAAAAAGTGTCTGATACAAAGTTGTTGTTGTTTTTATGTTTGGGAGGTACTCTTAGAACTTGGGAAACCACGTTGCCTGGGGAATTTGGGAGTTGTAGTTGTGTGCACACAGGTGCACATTTTCCCTTCTTAATCTACTACATAAAAGTCAAAGTTTGTGAGTGAGCTTGTCTGTTTGTCTGCATCGGGCAGGCACAGACCGCATATGATTGGCTATGTGAGGCAAGAAGACCTCATATGATTGGCTGGCTGTGAAGATTCTATGTAATCCTGGGGTTGGCATGTTCAGGGAGCGGCCTTTAGAATTCTCAGCCAGAGAGTTCTGGATAGGCCAGCTACTATGGAGTCGAGGCCTAGCAGCAAGGAGGAGGGCTGCGTATTCTCTCAGGAACCCACCCTCTGTATATTAATAATGCTGAGTACAGACTGGATTGGGGAATATGGGGAAAAGTTACAGGTACTGGGCAAGACAGTTTGGAGAATTAGAGACACAGGATCTCAAATCTGTATATTTCAACTACATCTAATTCCTAAGGAAAGGTAATTCCTAAGGTGCTTCTAACGTGTGCTACCTATGAGAAACTAAAATCTCGGGCAACTCCGGGTAAATACACCAGTAATATGTACAAACTATAGTAAACATGTTCCATCCCTTCCAACTGTCCCAGCTTTGCAAGAACACAACTGACCAGTTTTGATTAATCCTCTGTCATCCGACTTTTTAAGCTGCTTCTAAAATGCCCCAGTTTCTCTCTCCTCCTCTCACTTTCACCCTTTATCCTCAGTTTACTTCCATTGGTGCAAACTGAGTTCAAAGTGCAAATCTAGCTGGCAGTCAGTTAACTCAGCAAAGGGGAAAGGAGAGGAAGGGTCAGAATCTTGCCCTTCCCAGTAGGCTCGGGCCAGAGCAAACTCCTGCAGCCTCCAGAGCTTGTGTGTTCTTCCTCATCGATGACTTTTGCCATCTCAGCCGCATGTGTCCTGGCTTTCACCTGTGAAATGTTGGAGGGTGCTATGTTCTGCAAACATCCTACCATCAAGAACCTATTAGTGCATGAGTTGAGGGCCACTCCATTGTATGCTGGGAAGCATTTTACAGGACACCTGCTGCCCCATCAGGGTGCCAGACAGTCCTGTTCAGCCTTATTGTCAAGACACACAAACTGATGTCCCCAGAATTGTACTTCACGAAGTATTATTGTCTTTTCCAGTCAGTCACTTCATCTCGTGGTATGGCCAAAGTATGACAGCCTGAGTTTATTCATCTTGCCTTCTCCTGAGAGTTCATTTCTAGTTTGCTCTAAGACCCATTAATTTATCTTTTTAAGCAATCCACAGTAACCATAGAACTTTCCTCCAGCACCACTTTTCGAATGAATTAATCTTCCTCCTGCCAGCCTGAAGGATTCAGACTTTGATATTTAATGAAAACCTTATGATGAGACAATCCAGAATAGATAAACCACAGAAGAGATATTTCCTCTTTTTGAAATGGGAGAAATTCAAACAAGGGAATTAGGAAACTAATCAAGGATGATTTGTGGTAAAACGGGGGAATTTTACCCTCTGAGGAAACCAGGTGGACTGGATTGGGACCCCAAGTGGGGCAGGTTTGACCCCAGGGCCTGGTGTTTCCGATCCTGGTCTAAAGTTTGCCCAAGTACAATTTTATTAAAAGAATATCTAAAAACCAGGAACGGAATATCTGACATTGATGGATCTTGGGATAGGGAGGCCACTGTTGATTGATTGCCTACTAGACTTTGGTAAGCATCATGATTTATAGCCTGTGACCTTCTCCCAGCAGGCACTCCAAGGCTCCTCACCTTCTCCTGGCCTTTGCTATGACCTTCAGGTACAAATCAATCAGGAGATTAGTGTAGAATACTAATGATCTTCCACACAACAAGGCTGTCACACAAGTTGATAGCAAAGGTTAGGCTGCTTCTGCGTCCACCAAAGGGAGGCAAAAACCCAGAAGGAAAATGGGAATCAACTGGGACAGAGCCATAGTGTGGGGAGATCACACCTGCTTTTCATGCATAAGGTCCCAAGTTCAGTTCATTGTGGATGAAAAAGTTTAGATAAGCAGCGGATGGGAAAGGACTTGGCCTAAGACAGACCCTGGACATTGGCCATCAGTTAGAGCAGAAGAGAGATCAGGATAGAGATCGCTGGTCTGCTTCACCATAAGGCAGCTTTCTATGATCTGTTAGGACAAGTGTCGTAGCTCAGTTGATAAAACATCTCCTTTGCATGCAAAAAAGGATCCCAGTTGAATTCCTGGCATCTCCAGGCAGAGTTGTGAAACTCACTGTGAAGGGAAGAGCTGGGGAAGCCTGGCTAAAGGCAGCCAATCACAACTCAGGGAATGCTGTGAATAAAGGATTGCCTATGGGGAGGAAATGTTACAAAACTGAGGCTTGTCTCTGTCAGAAGATGTATAGGGAAAAGCTGACACCAAGATGGGGAACAGATTTCAGAGAGATGGGAACAGATGGAATAGAGACAGGAGAGCCAAACAGAGACACATTCCACACTAGACCTTTGAGGTCCCTCCCTAAACTGTGAACCCGAGGATTCCATAGGATGTTGAAAGTGAAATAATAGTACTGTAACAGTCTAGTGCAGAAATGGCCAGAGGAAAGGGTTAGGATGGCTACTTATCAGAAGCAACACATATATCAATTGCAAGGAATGTGAGACAGATGGCATGGTTGTACTCATGCCCTGCTAGTCAGCTTCTCTTAAGCAACTGATTGGCCACAATGAGAACAGAATGCTGGAATAGAGAGGTCTTTGGTTTGAAACCCTAAAGAATGGCTCCGGTTAGGTTATCTGAAGAACCCTGTGTCATCCTGCCCAAGTCTTGAGATCTTCTGAGGAAGCTTTTCTTTCCATCCCTCCACCCTCCCAGGTACATCTGGTGCAAGCACAGGACAGGGCCTTATCGGTGGCTGCACCCAGCCTCTGGAATTCCTTCCCTGGAGAAGCTTGGCTGGAGCCCCCTAGACTGAAGACCTTTTACTTTTAGCAGGCTTTGAGGGATGACTGCTCAAGAGGAAAGAGACTTCCATGGGCTGCATTACTCTTGTTGCTTTGTTGTTTTTAAAGGCTATGCCTTCAACTGCTGTTAATTTTATTGTTTAATTACCTTTTTAGCTTTTGTATCCTGTGTGCGTGTTAGATGTATTGCTATGAGCCACCTTGAATCCCAGCCTGGGAAAATATATATGAAATAAAACAGCATTGCCTTTCAGTCCAGACAATAAAGAAAACGATGAACCAATGGTTCACCTCAATAGAGCAGAATCTTCCTGAATTCTTTGTCTATAAAACCACTTTATGTGGAGTCAGATGATCGACCCATTGAGCCTGATGTTCTCTGCCAAGCTGTCAGCAGCTCTCCAAAATCACAGGCTGAATTCTCTCCTCGCTGTGCTAAACTGAAATCCATTTTGAGACAAAGCTGTTGGGGACCTTCTGTATAGAAAGCTCATCTCCTCCATCACTGAAACAGCTGCCGGGGGTGGAGGCCGGTGGTTTCTACACCAGTGGAGTGGCGAATCTGAGTGGTTTTAATCCAGACTTTAAAGAAGCCATCTAGCGTCATGAACTCCATCCATAAAATAGCATTTTGGATTTGCCTTTCAAGTTGAGACTAAAAGCTAGAACGGATTTACCTCTCCTCTGGCCTGCAGGCCACTAGATGCTGCAACATTGAGCCATGGCTTTCACAAGGGTTTGAAGCTGTTCAGACTGATGGTTTTACTATATATATTGACAATAATTTTGGCTGGGTCTAGTTGATAATCAGGCTTTGGAAGGATGGCAGTCTTGTTGATGTGCCAACATGAAAGTCATCAGCCAAAGCCCTGTGAAATGACTCTCTCATGCTCCAGAACATTGCAATTTTTTAAATATAATTTTTATTCCTTTTACATATTATTCTCCATTTCATACGTACGATATCAAGTATATCACTTATAGCCAACCATTGCTAACATTCATTATTCTTCAGATTTATGTTATCTCTGTATTCTTTTATTCTTTACTTAGTATTAAATTCTTCCTTTAAGTTCTCCTAAATCTAAAATCTTATCAACTTCATATCTCCATCGTATCTCCTCATTGACTGCCACTACTCCTGGTCACGGTACTATCTCTTTAATTATATGTCAATATATATTCATATGATAAAATATATTCATATTTATATTATCTTCTTTTCCTTCCTTCCCCCTCATTCCTCTGTTGTAATCCTAAATATATAGGATTTAATATATAAAATATAATATATGATGTGTAATATATATTGTATACAATATATAAACCTATTCATATGCAATGTCTTCTTTTTTCTTTTCTCTTACTTTTCCCTCCCCCGCCCAATATTTTACGGTCACTTTAATTCAATGTAGTGTAAATTCAATATAAAACAAGAACGATTGAATGATACCAATGTAAACGGAAAAAGCACTAAACTCTCTTGAGCAGGTAAGCATGCCAAAGAGAACAAACAGAGGAAACTGGCCGCAAGAAGGTGCTTTGCCCTGGGGCCTCCTATAAACTGTGGCCATTTCCACACTACACTGTTATAGTACTATTGTTCCACTTTCAACATCCTATGGAATCCTGGGGTTTGTAGTTTAGAGAAGGGGAATTCTCAGCCAGAGAGCTCTTTGGCCTCAGGAAACTACAAACTCCAGAATTCCACAAGAGCCTGAAAGTGGAAAAATAGCACTATAACAATGTAGTGTGAAAATGGCCCCTGTGGTTTCTTCCAACTCTATGATTCAATGAAGCTCCCCTACCAGTTAGCTAGAGGGGAATGCATACCCTCCAACTGTTCCTGTTTGGCAGGGAAAGTTCTCATTCACCCTCTGCCATCCCACTTTCTCAGCTGCTTTTGAAATGTCCCAGGTTTTCTCTCCTCTTATTACTTTCCCCCTTTGTCCTCAGCGTATTTCAACTGCTGCAAACGGGGTTCAAAGTGCAAAAGCAGTTGGCATTCAGTTAAATCAGCAGTAGGGAGAGGGGTCAGAATCTTGCCCTTCCCGGTTGGATCTTGCAAAAGCAAACTGTGGCAACCTCTCCTAACTTGTGTGTTCTTTTTTGTTAATAACTTCTGCCATCTTGACCACGCTCTGATGCCGCCTGGCCACACATGTCCCCGATTTCATCCATGAAGTGTTGGGGGATATAAGAATATATATCCTGGCTATACATTTCCTTCCCAAATGAGACTAACAATGTTTGGTGTTTTAATAACTCTCACCGAAAGCAATCAATTCTGCTGAATTCTACCATCCAGATGCTAAGCGTTTGTAGAACACACACAGACATCTACATGTCATAACCCTGAAACTCACAACTTTCTTTCATCTTGTTCAAAAGTGTCAAAATCCATTCTCTCATTCTATCTTCCTTTCCACTTTTCGTAGGAAAGCTATAGCATCTCCGGATCATTCATTCCCCTAAAGTGGCACATTTTGCTGATTGATCATGGACTAATCAGATTCCTTTGGTTTAACCCTGAAGTTTTACGAGTGGAAGAAAGCTATTTTTCTGTGTGTCCTTGTAGCAGTTCTTCCCGGTCATTATGACTATTGCAATCACAGAAGTGGGGGCGGGGGGCGGGAATGTAATCCTGCATGTCCAGCTTTGACATCTGATGCAATCAAGCGCCGGAGAATCTACCCATCAGGAAGTATCCAAAACTGCCAGGAAGAATTCATCACAGGCACATGTAGATTACTCAACTGGGTGCTGTTTAAGCTTGTGCAAAACTGATGCAAAAAACTGCAACAAAACCCTGCACCCTGAACTGTTCTGATGTAATACGCCCACCTTTTTCAGAAGACCCTGGGTACCATCTTGTTAGTGACATGTGCATACATCTGGCTTACGTGGCCTCATGACTCTTTTTGGATGTGGGGGCGAGGAGCTACTCTTTAGCTCTTTGTGCTCCATTTGAAACCTTCTCCCTAGCAGCTGCCAAGCCCTGGGAGGCTACTTCTATTATTCACCGTTGAGAGGGGGGCAATTAGTTAATATACCAGTATTTGCTGGCATATTAGACGCACCAGCGTATAAGATGCACCCCGTTTTTCAGAGGGTATTTTTTAGGGGGAAAAGTGCATCTTATACACCAGGAAATACGGTAGTCGTGGCTGCTCTGGGCTCCCAGGGGAAGCAAAATGAGAGTGCATTCTATCTGTGAGCCAATCCTGCCCCAAAAAAACTCTCCTCCTGATAGGTTCGCCGTACGTCAGTTTTCAAAGGGGAGAGATATGATGGCTAGAAAGACACTCCTTCTGTCAGCGGTACTTTGTGGATGTTCTGACTTATGACAACCCTAGAGCAAACCTATTACGGGGGCTTTCTGGCAAGATTTTTTTCTTCAGCAGGGGCTTGCCTTTGCCTTCCTCTGAAGCTGAGAGAATGTGACTAGCCCAAGGTCATCCAGTGTCTGAGCGGGGATTTGAATCCTAGTCTCCAGAAGCCTTTAATAAATATTGGAAAATTTAAATAAATATTTTACCATTTAAATCTAAATTTAAATGTTAAGTCTTGGGGTCCCCGGTAAAGAAAAGGTTAAGAACCACTGCTCTAGAAGATTCACAATGTTTCTGTTTGCTTACGCAAGGCTTACCTGACCATGTGGTGTCATTTCATTTGTGCGTACGGTTTGCTTCTGGACAAAAAGTTTGCTCTTCTTTTGTGGCGCAGAAAGCTAGCGCTCTTCTTCCCAAGTTTTTTTTTGCCTCGGGTACCAAATTTTCTGTTCAAGGCGTCACGCCCACGAACATGTCGACATTGTTGATTGCAGTATCCCTCTGGTCTGGAAATAAATATAGATACACACACACATATGTGCATGTTTCAAGCTTTGCTATCTCTAGACCCACGCCAAGGCCATTTCTGCCCCCCTCCCGAAACTGCAAACCCCAGGATTCCACAGGATGTTGAAAGTGGAATGGCAGCACTATAAGAGCATAGTGCGGAGATGGCCCTAGAAAGATGATGGCATCCCATCTGCAAAGAGCTTTCTCTCTCAGAAATTTTAAAGAACAATTTGCACTATTTTTCGCTCTGGGGAGAGGCTCGTTGGGCCACTGCTGTGAGTTAATGCTGCCCCCTCCTGGGTGGAAGGAGGCATCACGAAGAGAACTCTTGGGCCACCCATGCGCTAAGGCAGGGTGAAATCAGCCCTGAACATGTTTAACGGGCAAGAGAGAAGTCTCTTACAGCACACCGTAAAGGTCTATGGTGTGTGTTGTGGTGCTGATAGCTGCCGAACGTCTCCTTCTCCACAGCGCTGTGTAATTTGCCCAAGAGCAATAAATCTGTTACATGGAATTCCTCCATTATTGGCATGATTTTAAAAATTCATACGCTGCAGAGAAGATAGACAATTACTATGCAAATCGAGACTTAAAAACGCAGCATCTTTGCTACGGGAAATGCATCCCTCAATCCGTCTCGAGCAGGAAGTGAGTTCTAGAGTTAAGACAATAATCTGGAGGCAAGATGGAGGGATTTTGTAAGGAGGAACAGTCCGGGCAAACCACTTTGATAGAGGTATAAAGAACGATGCCACCCAAAAAGGCAAAAGGAGAACTGGGTGGAAATTATGACATGGCTATTAGTCCTAGAATAGAATGAATGTGCTCCTTCGACAAACAAGGAGGCCGTGCATCTGACAACAGATGTTTCCTAAATCATATGCAATCATTTGATACGTGGTTCACACTTGACCATGCACTGCCATGCAATGGCATTTCAAATGTAGTCCTGCAGTGGTTTTCAGCCTTTAACTGGCATGCAATGGTTGGTACTTGGGCAAATGCATCATTCCTAGTCACGGAGACCATCCATACCTCCAGCAGGCTGAGTCCGAGGACACTTCCAGCTCCATCAAACACAACTGCAACTGCTAATCTATCCATCCTGGGAATGACATCATTAATATCATCATCATCATCACTTTCACCAGATGTAACTGACTGGAATTTTGGACTCTCCTCAGTGATTTGGAGTCTACCCATGAACCTAGGCATCAGGGAGGTATTGTCAGAGAATGCGGCAAGTTCCAAATAGTGTTGATTTTTGCAGTTGTATTTTTGCAGTCCTTTCAATAACGATTACGTCCCAAAGTATTCTCTCTTTGTTTGGAATTGCTACCAGAACACCCCTCATCACTCTCATCCATCAGTAATTTGAGTTCACAGTCTACAAAGTATTGTTAATATTACCAGTTTTTTAAAGGAATAACATCCTCACCCATTTATAGAATGTGGCTGAGATTCTAGATCAGCTACTTAATTAAGGGCAAAGTACAAAGTGTTGGTTTTTATCTTTAAAGCCCTACATGGTTTGGGTCCAAGTGACCTGCAGGATTGCCTCCTCCTGTAGAATCCGCCCCATACACTCAGGTCCTCTGGGGGCCATTTACTTAAACTGGTTAGGACTAAACTGGCAACAGTCACCCAGAATAACCTGCCAGAAGATATTCAACAGCAAAATACACAAGCTCAATTTTTTAAAAGTGCTAAAGACCTACCTCTTCCGGCAGGCCTACCTTGTCTATTTTTATTTATGGTGTTCCAATTCCCTACATTATTAAATATGTAATGGTCATGAATATGAATCAGTGACAAATGTGTAGCTCTTGACTAGCGACTGGTAGCTCCGGCTGCTCCCAGACTTTGGAACTCCCTCCCTGAGGAGGCCAGGATGGCCCCATCCTTGCTCTCCTTCCAACAGCAAATCAAACCATTTTTGTGCCATCATGTTTTTACAAATCGGTTTGTGCTGTTAATGCTGTGAAGTTCTCCTTTTAAAGTTTACCTTTTACTATTTTTAGCAGGTCATGTTTTTACTTCATTAGTCCTTTAATTTTTTTTTTAAAAAGTCTTACAGTTCTACTTTTTGAACGTTCTGTGCTGTTTGCAATTTGTACTGTTTTAATGTTGTTAGCTGCCTTGAGTCCCATTAGCAGGAGAAAAAGTGGGACGATGAGGATGACAATACACATTTGTAACTGTGATTGTGAAGTCGTGCCTGCTTTTCCTCCACAAATGCAAAGCGAACTACATAGTTCTCACCACGCTGCAAAGTGGGTCAGAAGGTGGCATTCGTGGCTGAGTGGGAGAATTGCATGATTCCATAGGAGATCAGCAGCAGCAAGTGGCTCCCATTAAGATAGGATGGTTCATCTCTGTTGGGTTTTAGTCTGAATTTAAAAGAGGTAGCCCAGCTACTGAGCTCTCTTCCCCTACATTGGGTCCAGGACCTCAGACAGCTCTTTTTGAGTTCCTGCCAAAGCCTGGACGGATTCAATGGATTCAACCATCTGCTGCCGTGGAGAACTCCCACTTTCAGGGGGTGAACATACAGATGGGAAATGTGTAAACCTCCATGTGGTCCTGGACTACAACTCTCATGATGCTGGCTAGAGCTGCAGTCCTACCACAGCTGGGGTGTGCAAGTTCCCCACCTCTGTGTCAGAGGATGACGGAAGGGCTGAGAGTTTCAAACCCTATAGCAAGCTGAAGTCATCTCGCTTCTCAAAATAATCTTCTGCCTCATTTTGCATTGGCGTCTTCCTTTGTTGAGAGGAATGATTTATGGATGAGCTGGCAAATTCAGAGTGGTTTGTATCCATCCAGAGGAAGCCTGTTTGGGCTAGAGGGCAAGCGGAGAGTTTATTGCTGGGAGTCGTGGAGGTTTGTGGGTCTGACTGCATTGTGTTGGAAGGCAAATGCAAAAATCTGGCCTGCTCTCTCTTCGATAAGGACTTTCTCTGCTCTGAGGTTGGCTCCGGTTTCGGATTTCTTCATCTAATGTTTAACTGGTTGTTCACTGGAGCAGAGAACGAGGCTTCCAAAATAATACAAAGCTGGCAGGGTGGGAGTGAGGGTAAAAATTGCCTCTTCTTTGCAGAGCAGAAATGCCAGAACAGATGGAAATATTGCAGATGGGTTTCTCTGAGAAGCATTATGAGGATTCAGAAACCATGCGTCTCTGAAACGACAGCATTGTTATAAGCTGTGAGTCTCAAAAATGGAGCATATAGCGCAGAATTAAATTTCAAACCTTCCTGATTCGGGTGGGCTGCAGAGCTTTTTCCCTTCAGTTCCCAAAATGCACCCTTTCTTTTCTTCTTAAATGCTGTTTCATCTTTGATCTTGCGGAGAGAAATATGCAGATCCCAGGGAAAGAGAGCAGAATGGTGTTATTGGATGACAAGATTCTGCAGTAAAAACCTTTAAGGAAGTGGCTATCCTGGCCGAAACCTGAAAAAAAAGTTATTTTTCTGGGCTACAAGTCCCCGAGTCTACCAGCCAGTTAGGTCAAAGCCTGGGAGATTTGGGGACTTGTTGTTCAAAGAGCCATTTTTTCCAGGGCCTGGTCCTGGCTTACCAAACAGGCTTGTTGTGAGAGAAAACTAGATGAGATTTCTTTCGGAAATCTCAAAGGCATAGGATCATTGATTTGTTGCAATAAATCTGTTGATGGCACCTCAGATACTAACAAAATGATTTCAGCACAATTTTTCCCCCAGCTCCTGGAGCTGTTCTTATCTGCTCTTAATCACTTAGAACATCATAAAATCGGATTTCTTCCTCCTACAGTTGCTCTTGCTTTGAAATTTGTCTGCCTGCTTGGAGACCTAAAGAAACAGAACAGTTCCCAGAGACTGCAGCCAACAGCCTGAAAACTGGTAACCCTAGACAAGCTGCAGTCCCAGTTTGCGTTTCACAAGATGAGCAGGTTAGGCCTGGATTTTGCTTGGTTGTTTCTAAAGTTTAGAATCTAAACCTCGTCCCCCCTTGTCCATGTTGCCTCTGCAGATTTCTTCCTGGTGGTCAAGAAATCTCCTTTCCATACCATATTTAGTCAGATGTTTGTTTCTCCGTTTTATATCCCATTTTTCTCCCATTTGGAACCCCAAGCGGCTTATAGTCCATGTGACAAGAAAATAGCTAAAACAACCTGAACGCGAAAAGAAAAAGAAAAAAGGCATTAAACCACAATCCACTCTCAAACCTTACTTTAAAACAGCTAGGAACACATTGCAGCTTCTTACAAACCAGCACACCCGTTGCAACACCCCAGTTGACGACAACGGCCTGTTTCAATGAGAAGGTCTTTGCCAGCAATAAAGAGAGTAGAAAGGGGAAACAACCACCCCTCCTTGGAAGAGGATTTCATAGCCTGGAAGCAGCCATGAGAAGCTCTCTCCCAGGTCCTCAACGGGCATTCCTGCGACGGTTGAGGAACCAAAAGAGAGCCCTTCCTTGAAGATCCGAAAAGTAGGCTTGCATAGGGAGATGCAGTCTTTCAGACAGTCTGTTTGAATATATGGAAGGGAAACTAATCAAGAATATAGACACACATACACACACCAACACACACGCACCTGGAGTTCATGACCATTCAAAGAGAGAGAGCGCATTTCTGCACTACACTGTTATAGTGCTATCATTCCACTTTCGACCTCCTGTGGAATCCTGGGGTTTGCAGTTTAGGAAGGGGCATTTAGGAGTCTCAGCCAGAGAACTCTTTGGCCTCAGGAAACTACAAACCCCAGAATTCCATAGGATATTGAGAGTGGAATAATAGCACTTATAACAGCGTAGTGTGGAAATGGCCAGAGAGAGATAGCCTCCAAAATCTTGCGGTGAAGATTGGAAGGCACATAGGAACAAACACGACAAGGCATGTCGTTGCGTTTCTTGCATTCTCACTTCCCTCCCTGTCTGAGAAGGAAGCCGATCGATGCCGTGCAGTTTACCTTGGATAAATCCATTCTCCCTCAGTCCCCAGTGGCATGGCCCCTCTGTGCTGATTTATCACGCCAATGTGCTCCCTTGATTTCCACCAAAAGCTGTTTGGCTACAGTCTCAGCTGCATTTGATACCATCTTCTTCCCAGAGGCAAGTCTTTGGGTCAAGCCAATTGACAGACTGCCAGAAAACTCACTGGTAACCAGGACAGCTGCTGCTGCTAATAGACAGGTTTCCTCAAAAATGGAAGCCTAGTTCAGGGCTTCTGAATACTTTTTTTTTTTTGTACCTGTCTATATCATTTTTAAAAAGTGGTCCAATTAAAATATGAGCCATCACTTCCCAGGTCCCAGAGCAGATGCTTCGAGTCTGCCCTTGTCACAGCTTCAAATGTTCAGAGAAGCAAAAATAAAATCAGATTCAGTTGCCACTGTGTTGGGAAACAAAGCTAGAAGCAGAGATGGGTGGCATTTTGCTGTCTTCCTCTCCTTCTTCAGGACTGGCTCAAAAAGTTTAGATCCAATAAAGTTGGACCCTTTCCTCGGGATGCCAGTCTCACCTTGGAACATTGCATTTTTAAAAGTCTTTCACTGCACAAAGCTCCAAGAACTAATTCTTTGCCTTCTGTTGTTTGCAGTGTGTCTGTAAGTCATTTTAACTTTAGACACCCTCAAGGCCAACCTATCAGGTTGGTTTTCTTGGCAGGATTTCATCACTGGAGGTTTGCCCTTGTGATAAAAGAGATTAGATGGCCACATCTCAGGCACATTGACAAGGGGTTAGACTAAATGGCCTTTGGGATCCTTTCCAAATCTGTAATTTTATGATTCACAACATAGGGGAGAAGACGGAAGAGGAATTTGTTTGCATCCCTATTAAAAGCAAGCTGACCTCATAGAGACTCACCTAATGTACACACTGACCGGAACACAGTTATCCATGAGCCTATGTATTTTCCTCAGTGTTGGGGTGGGAATCTTCCATTCAAAGATGTATTGAAAAAATGCATACATAGGGGAACATCTGTAGAATGCACAGGACAGAAGGAATAAGAAAAATGAGGAGATAAAGAGAACTAAAAGAAAGTGAAGCATTTTTAAGAATAAATGCAAGCTTTTGAGCACTTTTTTTTTAAGAAAAACAAACTGATGTAGAAATTTTAGAGGATGGACTTATGGTGGAATTCATGTGGCCCTGATACAGACTGGGAATAGATTGGTTCATCTTCCCTTATGGCAGTATGATGTAGTAGTTAGAATCTGAGGCATTTCCGCACTACACTGTTATAGTCCTTTTATTCTACTTTCAACATCTTGCGGAATCCCAGAATTCCACAGGATGTTGAAAGAAGAATAGCACTATAACAGTGTAGTGTGGAAATGGCCTAAGAGCGTTGTTATTGCTGCGTGTGCCTTCAAGTTGTTTCTGACTTAAGAGACTTTAGGGTGAACCTATCCTGGGGTTTTCTGGGGCTGAGCGTGTGTGATGCAGCCAAGATCGCCCAATGAGTCTCCACAGCCAAGTGGGAAATCGAACCCTGGCCTCCAGAGTCACAGTTTAACACTCAAACATTGGCTCTCATCTAAGAATATGGGGATACGTAATTCAGACCGATCCTCTGCCTTGAAGAGAGACGTCTTTCAGGCTGCTATAGCGCGATGATTCCACTTTCAACATCCTATGTAATCCTGGGGTTTGCAGTTTCGGGAGGGGCTGGCCCCAGGCTTCCACAGGATGTTGAAAGTGGAATCATCGCGCTATAACAGTCTCGTGCAGAAATGGCCTCAGTCACAGAACTTTGCAAAGTTACTTTAGCGCACTACAATGCTCAGAGTTCTCCAGCCAGCGTAACTGGTTAGCCCTTGCCGTTGGCGTAGTCATAGTCTAAAAATTAACTTTTCTAAACTCGTCTGGCTATCTGTCAGCCATTCCTCTCTGTGCGCATTCATGCGTGGGACACACACACAGGTAGAAAGATTTAATGCCTGTCTTTATTACTCATAAAGCTCTCAGGATTGTTCGTAAAACACATCTTAAAACAACAACATTTAAAAGCATAGTGAAACATTACCAAAAAAAAACAAAAACACCCCTAAATGTTTAAAATAATAAGCAGAATGAAACCAAAGTAGAAATCAAGTAAACCACCAGCAAGGCCAATATCTAAAAGGCACTAACAGTTTTTAAGAGGGGGGAAGCATCTCGAATTAGATAATGGGGTAATAAACGCAGTGCATCACCAGTCCATTACTACAGATGTTTGGTTCAAGGGTTAGAGCCAATAAGCTTTTCTATTGTCCCCGCACACAATTTCTCTCCAGGAAAAACAATGCTTGGTGGATTTCTATTGTGGCAGTAACCAGGACGAGGATACAGAGAGGAGAGAACATTCAATACCACAATAAATACGTTATGCAATTACAGATGCACCAACTGTCTTTGTTAAGTTGCAGCCCTACAGGGTTTGAAATCATTGCAAGGTATGTTTTGTGGTTTCATGTGAGCATATGATTTGGGGCTAGAAGCAAAGTTTGGTATCCAAGAACCTCAGTTTCAAAAGAGGTTTCTGGTCATCGAGTTTTCAAAAACTAGATTTGAACCTCTGAGGACTGTTACGAGCTGCTATCTAGTCGATTACAACTTATGGCAACTCAATGAATGAGAGATCTCCTATAACTAGAGAAGATAATGATTTTAGAGCCTTTGTACTCAAAACCCACTGCTGTCTTACACCGCACTGCCTCTGTTTCCTTCTGCTTGTTGTTGTTGTGTGCCTTCAAGTCGTTTCTGACTTTAGATGAACCTATCACAGGGTTTTCTTGGCAAGATTTGTTCAGAAGAGGCTTGAAGGGGGAGAAAGGCCCTTCTCTGAGGCTGAGAGAATGTGACTTGCCCAAGGTGGGTCTCAATGGGTGGGCAGGATTTCCAGCCCTAGTCTCCAGAGTCATAGTCTTATGTTCAAATCACTATACCACACTGGCATGACTCCAACGTGAAACATCAAACTCTTAGACCATGTTGGCATGTTTCCTAAACCAGCAGAGGACCTAGAATGGAACTTTTAGGAGTATCAGCCTATGTCCTACTCAGCCCATGCCATTTCCATGTGTACCAAGAGGAACAACCTGAGTTTTACCGTTCTTTTGCTAAGTGTCAGCACATGCCAAGGGAAGCTTCACTTAATACTGGGGGATATTAGATACACAATATTATTGTGTATTAAACACACAATAAACTAGACCTTTGAATCAAGACTCAAAAAGCAGAGTTGGTGAACCTCAGACTCCAGGACCATATCCAACCTTCTGGACTTCTTCAGATAGCCTCCCACCTGCAATGATATGCCTTTTCAGGATTGCTTCTACACTGCACAACCGTAAAATTATGATTCTGCTTTAAACCCCATGGTCCATCCTATGGAATTCTGGGATTTGTAGTTTTATAAGGCACTGGAGTGCGCTGGTTGAAAATTCCAAATACTTCATCACGAACTGCAATTCTAGGATTCCATGTGATGAAACTATGGCAATTAAAGTAGAATCATAGTGCTTTAAACTCCTCCTTAGATTTATTATAGAGTAGGTAAGATGTAGAAATCCTCCCTCCATGGGTCACACTCAAGTGTTCTGGGCACACTGGAAGTGATATGACGTCACTTCCATCCACCATTTCCCATATTTTTTGAGTGCTAGGAGGGGAATATTGGAGTCCTTCATGATGAAATTTTTATGAGTGGTCTGTGACTATTTCGGGGTGAAAAATAATCCAAATCAACCTAGGGAGAAAGTAAATTGGGAAAGTGAGTTAAGGGGATTTGAAAATGTTTTGCATTAGCCTTGGAGCCATTTCTCCCACCTCTGGTTTTCTATAGAAGAGCCCTTGAGTGGTTCCTGTTTTAGACCAGCTTACGTGTTCTCTTAATTTCATGAGTGTGTGACCATGACTTTCTCATTCCTCTAAATGAATAGTTTAGGCAGAGGTTAAACATCAACAACAGAAGCATTTATTTCCATAAAAGCCTTCTTCATAACAACAAGTGCTGGCTCACACCTTCTATGAATGTTACAATTATATTAAACTCTAGACCTATCCCGAACTGTTTTCTTATCCTCTCTTCACTCCTTGACATCTCAACTACTTCACTCAAGTGCTCCAAGCTCCCAGTTCAAAAATCCACTATCAGGTAAACTACCATCTCTCTTCACCTTTCATAGTCCCCCTTCTCCACATTCCAAGGGGTGAGATTGGTTGGTTACATGAGGCTGAACAAACCCTCTGGCTCTGTTGACCCCTTCCTCATCAGATCACTGTTTGGTGGTTTCCCAGTTTTTGTATGGATTTCCCATTCTAAAAAGCTGTGTCTGGTTTAGAAAGCCAGCTACAGCTCCCACTCCTCAAACAGAGTCTATAGTAGCAGTCCCAATCAAGGTTTACAGAAATTTAAGATATTACCAGATTTGCCAGTTACCTGCAAAAGGCTCCCCAACAACCAAGACACACAGCCATGAGCAGGACAATATTTACTGTGGTCCAGCATAGGCAAAAAAAAGAAAAAAGAAAAAGGGAGAGCCCAGAAGACTCGGAGCACTTATATAAGGAAGTCTTATTAATTAGGCAAACAGTTCGGGGAGGCTGCTGGCCAATAAAAACCAGAGGCAGCTCAAGGAAGAGTCTGTTGCAGACAACTGGCAAATCTGGAGGAAGCAACGTGGTCTTCATTTGGTTCGTGTTCCTGAAAAACCTTGACCCTTGCTTTGGGTGCTGACTATGCTACTGGATACTTCCTTGAACTGACACTCTGGATTTATTTCTTACCTGGATGGATGAAATAAGACTGGTAACTGATTGAGAAGTTTCTCTAGACCTTGACTGGGGCTGCTACTATAGACTCTGTTTAAGGACTAGGAGCTGTGGCTGGCTTTCTAAACAGAATGGGTGACCTCATGAATTTCCTAGGGTTTTCCTAGGCAAAGAATAGGCAGAGATGCCTTTGCCAGTTCCTTCCTCTGAAATACAGCACCTGGTATTTTTTTAGTGGTCTCCTATCCAAATACTAAAGATACTAAGCTGGCTCTGACCCAGCTTAGCTTCCAAGATCAGACAAGATCTTGTGCCTTAGGGTATTTAGGCCCTTAGACTTAGGCCATTGCTGCACTACACCGTTATAGCGCTATTATTCCACTTTCAACATCCTATGGAATCCTGGGGTTTGCAGTTCAGAGAAGAATCTTTAGAATTCTCAGCCAGAGAGCTCTTTGGCGTCAGTAAACTACAAACCCCAAAATTCCACAGAAGATTGAAAGTGGGATCATAGCACTATAACAATGTAGTGTGGAAATGGCCTTAGTTACTGTCAATAAGAATTTCTAAATTTCTACCCAAATCTGTTGGTCCCACCCCTTTTGCCTTTGGCCACACCCACCAGTGAGAGGTGCCCTACCCTCCTGGACTTCTCTGAAAGGGATTTCAGCCCCTAGGAAGAAAGATTCCTCAGCTTTGGGTTAAAGTTCTACCATGAATGGATGAATACTACAAATTGTATGTAAGGGTTTTCAAGAAACAAAGGTTTGCTGAGCACCTACAATGAAGCAACACCTTCTGTATTCTGTAGTTGTTGGACTATTGGTCCACCTGGGCACAAAGCATCAGAAAGAAGCTGTTGCTTTTAAATTAAATTGAAGAACTAAATCCAATTTCATCAGTTAAATTGAAGTTGAAATCAATTAAGTGGCTATTTCCATTAAGAAAAGTGCTTTCTTTGTTTTGATAAAATAATACAATTAACATAGTTGTTACGTATTTGTAATGAATTATGTTTTTTAAAAATTAATTTTAATTCATTTTTAAACTTTTTTTTAAAAAGTGCAGCTCTCCAGCCCTTCCAAAACCCAGAATATGACTCTTGATCTCCACACGATTGTCCGTCCTGAACTACATGGCGCTTGTGTATTGTAAATCAGCACTTACATAGATACGTGGTGATTACAACGCTCAAACCACTATGCCACACGTGCTCCATTCTGCTTTTGAGGACTATAAGTCTCATTCCTGCAGGAGTTTTGGTTCAGAGCATGAGAAAACTAGGGCCATTTCCACACTAGAGTGTTATACAGCTATTATTCCACTTTCAAATCCTACGGAATCCTGGGGTTTGCAGTTTCGGGAGGGGCCTGCCGGCCCCTCCCGAAACTGCAAACCCCAGGATTCCGTAGGATGTTGAAAGTGGAATAAAGCACAGAAATGACTTATGTTTTGGAAACAAAGTTCCCAGAACTCCCCCAGACAGTACAGCCCCTGTTTCAACCCTGTGTGAGTTTATCTCCTAGACAGACAGCACCACTGCATTCACCTCTTGGCAGCTAGTGACTTCCACATCACTGGATGTGGTGAATCCGTGCTGGGCTTCAGTCTGAATTTTAACAGAGATCTCCATTGCCAAAATAGGCCCAACATTTTGGACAGCTCCTTTCTGTTTTGGACTAAAGCCCGGAACAGATTCACCATCCCAAAGACATGGGCACCACCACCAACCACCACAGTGTCCAGCCCTGGAAGCTGAGGCCATTTCCGCACGACACTGTTATAGTGCTATTATTCCACTTTCGACATCCTGTGGAATTCTGGGGTTTGCAGTTTCCTGAGGCCAAAGAGCTCTCCGGCTGAGAATCCTAAATTCCTCTTCCTAAACTGTAAACCCCAGGATTCCATAGGCTGTTGAAAGTGGAATCATAGCACTATAACAGTGTAGTGCAGAAATGGCCTTAGTGATGGTTGGAGCTTCACTGCCCAGTCCAGTCCTAGTCCAAAACTTCCACCACCACCTCACTCTTCTTGCCCTCTCCCTGTGTTCCTTTCTGCTGTGCCTGGTGACCAACGTGCAGACAAATCAGATGACAAGGTGCTACGAGGCGGATGCCTGGATTCATAATTAATTCAAGTAATTGTCTAGTAATTGAATTTCTACCAGTACATTAATAACATGCCTGTGAGTTTTCTCACCTCCCCATCCTTGCCCTGCGAAGTCACCGTGTTGGTTGCTGCGGCAGGCCTTGGGTCTCGCAGGATGGAGCATGCAGCTGTGCAGACACTAGTTGGCTTCTTCCAGAGCAATGCCACATTTTGCAGCAAAACAAAAGGTGCCACGTGAGAGAACCACTATTTAAGGAAATAAAAATACTTTGAATGTCATTTCTCTCACCCCTAGGAATACATTAGGGACAAAGATATAGCCTGTATGGAGAAAGCTGATTGGGAGACGCTTTTCTTCCCCTTTCAGAGTGAAGCTGAGTGCTGGGAGATTCAGTACTGATAAAAGATGCCTTCATGCAGCACCTAGCTGATCTGTGGAACTCACTGCCACAAGAACTAGTGATGGCTGCCAAATTCAAGGGCTTTAAAACAGGATTAGACAAATCCATGGAGGATGGGTCTTTCTGTGGCCAGTAGTCATGAAGCCAGTATCTTGTATTAAGTGGGCAGAGTGCAATGCTCCATATGCCTCACTTAATAGGATACCAGCCTAAGCTCTTGCATTGTCATGGGCCAGGACTCAACTTCTCTAGGTGATCGGCAGCCTCAAAGGAGGACAAACAGATGCAAGCACAACAGGAGCTAATCAGGCTGGGACAAAGCCGACTGACTCCAGCCTTTTTAAAGCAGGCAGAGAGCAGTGGGTCAACACCAGAAACAACTCAGGTGTTTGCTGGCCCTTGTCTTGTGTGCTACAGACTCCTTGCTTTGCTGTTTGCCTGGCTTCTCTGCCTGGTGCCTACAACAGGTATCATAAGCAGCTCATCACTCAGTGCTGGTTGCTGAGGAACACAAGAAGAAGGATGCTATCTCCTACCCAACAGTGACCTGCTGGTGATGCTTTAGCTGGAAATCCTGCACTGAGCATGGAGTTGGACTCCATGGCCCATGAGGCCCCCTTCAATTCTATGACTGTGACACTATGCCATTGCATTCATGTCTTGTTGTGGGCTTCTCACCCACTGTAGAAATTGAATGTTAGGTTGGATACACCAGAGGAAAGGACGTTTTCACCCTAGAGATCTTCGTGGATGATCGCTCTCACCATGAGCTAGGCTGGCTAGGTCTAAGAGGAGCTGCTGTTCCTGCACCCAGTGTTGGCCTCAACACACCATGGCTCCAGTTGCCCCCTTTTGTATGACTGGCCAAAATCCAACTGATGCAGCTTTTCATAACACAGAGATGGAATAACGAGAGAAGGCTCCACAAGTGGAATTTCTACCTGTCCTGAAGGCATTTTGATGCATGACAGACCTTCCAGAGACACAAAGAGAGACAGGGAGAAAGAGTTCTTTCAGGCTAATGGGAAGTTTAATGCCACACCGATTACATCAGTATTCCCTCTGAATGCTCATAATTTTGCTTTGTGGTGGCACAGTTCTTTCCAAGCAGTGTATGACCCGCAGACCCGATTCTTTTGATCTGATATGCTCTGGGATAGCACTGGCTGGGTTGTTTTTTTTAAAATTTTTGGGAGAGATGAACTCCCACCGCGGCATCTAAAGTTTCAAACTCCACTGCTGAAAACAATTAGCAATTGGCTAAACTTTATACTGTGAGCCCTACACTTTCCCAAGGGGACTCATTCACAGTGGTAGCAAGAGCAGCAGGGCCAAAGGTTCCCTACCTAATTGAAAAGATTCCCTCTGGTTCTGAAACATCACACTCCCCCAGAAACATCATACATTTCTGTTATCAGGACAGTTGTGTTTATTTGCCAGTGGAAGCCATTTTTTTAAAATATTGGCCATACAGTACTGGATTGATGCACAGGTTAGCTACACTTTAAGGCCTCAAATTATGGGGAGCATCTCAATTAAGAATAAAGGCAGAAGAGAAGAGATTTTGCATTGCAACCAACGGCATCTTCAGATTGAGGGGAAAAGTCTCTGGAGGTATTGTTTCTGATTCTATCTTTGGTTTTGTTTGAACTGTACCTGCCTATTCACAAGTTGCATCCCATCTCAGTCTTGAAATATGCTGGGTTTGGGAATCTGGGAAACTTATTTAACATTCTTTCAGCTCCTCTGTGTTTTCCCATTCTAAAAGATCAACATGCATCTCCCAAGGCTAAAGACATAGCTGTGGAGGGTGGGTTGAGGGCACTGTTCTCCTCAAATAAGAATTCTGACCTCCCAGTGACATTTTCCTTCAAATTTCTAGCAATTCCAAGGAGCAGACAATGAAAATGGTTCACACTTAGAACTCTTGAAGATGGTTCACACCTAGAACTGACCATGTCTAGTTCTGGGCATCTTGGTTCAAGAAGGATATTGGCAAGCTGGAATGTGTCCATAGGAGGGCACCCAAAATGACCAAAGGCCTAGGAACCCAGCTCGATGAGCAGCAGCTTAGGAAGCTGGGTATGTTTTGTCTGGAGACGAGAAGGTTAAGAGGTGACATGATAGCCACGTTTAGATATTTAAAAGGATATCATATGGAGGATGGAGCAAGCTTGTTCTCTGCTGCTCTGGGAGATACAGAAAAAGAGGTTCCACTTCAACGTTATGAAGAACTTCCAGACAGTAAGAGCAGTTCCACAGTGGGATACATTGCCTGGGAGCATGATGGAGTCTATTTTTGTGGAGGCTTCTAAAGATACGTCAGATGGCCATCTGTCAGGAGTGCTTTGATTGTACATTCCAGCATTGCAGAATGGGGTTGGACTGGATGGCACTTCTAGTCTGTTCCAACACTATGATTATTCTATTTGCTGCTTTCTTTTGGTCGGTTTGCCTTCCCCTTTTCTTTGGATGCCTCAATCTGTTTCTAAATGCTCAACTAAAGTGTAGCACTAAAAACTTGGATATAAAAAATTCATTTTCAGGGTGCCGAATTCTTATTTGAGCAACGTCTTCATTTCCCTGCCACCATAGCTACACCCCTGGCTAATACGTAGTTATAGGCAGTAGAAGCTTTAAGCTGCACTGTGGGAATATTTTGGCCATTTTGCCACTGGCTCCACCCACTGGTAGAATGCTTCTCTGAAAATAAATGTGGCCCTTATGCTGAAGGAGGGTCCCTGCTTTTGGCCTCCAGTGCTCAGTCCAACCCAGCTGCCACCTCTTGAGGCAAAGGTAAACACAAAACATCCCACATCTGCATGCAGAATGAATCTCTCCCCTTCCACAAGTTATTTCCGAAGGCTCTGATGGCTTCTCAGAGGTTGGGAGCTGCACCACGCAGCTCGCCATCCTTGGCTATGCAGTATGAGCTTAGCCTCTTTTTCTGTTTGCATTTTTCTCCCACACATCCACTTACTATAGAACCCTGTGGAAGAGGAGGGGGAATGCTCATCCCACAGATCTCGGAGTTCTCTTGGCAGCAGGACAGAGTGATGGATGTGCCGGGCCATCAATTTATCAGAACATCAAGGCACACGGTTGGCCCCTGCCATTCATTTTTGTCGTCCGCATCCTCTTGATGTGCAAGATTGCATTAGAATCTTGTAGCCGAGAAGCTCAGCACACTTCCTTGTGAGAGACAGCTCTGCTGGTTCTTCCCTCCGGTTCAGGAATGCAGGAGGTGAACCGAGGCTGTTAATCGGGGCTGTTTGCTCATGGCGAATCTCCCCAAAAAATGGGCAGGGGGGAGAGTGGTCAGTTATGCAAAACTGTGAGCCTGCTCTCTCTCAGGCCGTTTCCACACTACACTGTTATAGTGCTATTATTCCATTTTCAACATCCTATGGAATCCTGAGGTTTGCGGTTTAGGGAGCGGCATTTAGAATTCTCAGTCAGGGAGCTCTTTGGCCTCAGCAAACTACAAAACCCAGAATTCCACTGGAATAAGGAAAATGATGAAAGAGCACTGGAAAAATGCATGCTTAAGGGATGCTTTGCAGCCGTTGTCTGCAGTAAACTGTGCAGTGATATATGAGCGGGGAAAGAATGGGATTCTACTCTAGCCAGTGCCACGCCAGTTGGGTGCGCCTACCTACGACAGGCAAGTTAAACAGCAGATGCCTCCAGAATTCCTTCCTGACCATGGATGCAAAGCAGAGAGAAAAGGGGAAAGTAGATTAGCTTGCTTCACCAGCTACCCCCGGTGAGGATAGGGAAGGACACCAGAGACCTATAAGTCTGGCCACGAAAACAGAAATCATAAGAAATGCAGAGCCTGGTGAAGGAAAACAAACTAATCTTTTTGAAGAAGCTTTCAAGTGATCTCTAGAAAGCTGGAAAAGTTTACTTCTGCAAGGCTTGGTTGCTTCATTTCACATGTGCATATTGTTAGTTCTGGATAAAGAGGGGTTAGGGTTTTTAAAAAAAATAAAATAAAACCTATCTCCATCCTTTCCATGTTATTTCTGCCTCTGGTACCAAATTTTCTGTTAAGGAAGCAATGCCCAGGAACGCATCTCCTTCATTAACTGAGGTAGACCTGTACTGTACAGATAAGTGAAAAGTTTTTCCAAGAGGCGTAAATAGTTGAACTGAAATATTTTGACGGCCAGAGGGAATTCAAGATTTGATGGAGCTTATAAACTACAAGCTGTACATACTTAACAGAGAGTAACTTTCACTAAGCCCGGTGCAACTAACTTTTAAGAAGATATGCATAGGAACTCCTTGTCAGCGTGATTTAAACCAATTCAAGACGTTAGCTGAAAATTATTTCCCTTGGAATATTTACACATATATACTTTCCTCACACCATATAAACCTTAAGGGGGGGGGGACAGCAGCCTTGGAAATGATTTTTACCTTTTGAAAAACAGAGACAGCTGTGCCGTTTTGAGAGGAAAAGACAACCCACAGTTCAGCAACACCTTTATTTGGACGAATGCAGCTGCCATTTAAAAAAACAAACAAACCTGCATTTAAACGTGCCAGTTTTATCACTCCAACAGACTTGTAGGCATAAATCTCTGCACTTCTGAGGGGGCAGTCACCTGAAAGAAAGTTAATTACAACTTTGGTTTTAGATTTGACTGGTACCGTACCCATTCCTGTTGCCCAACTTGACTTGTATTGTGTTTGTGCATTATGCTCCCTAATTCATTTTATGAAATGATGCGTTTATAATACAGGGTGGGAGGAGGGAGGAAAAATTCTCTTGAAACAATAGAGAATAGTGGAGAATTTTCTACACCACATCACTCCGTTCCAAGTATTGATTGGAACGGAGCAGCCATTGGCTGGCGGAAGGGGAACGATAACGCTAATAATTCTACGTGCGTAAGATGCCTCCAACACACAGCAAGTCTAGGCTGTTGCTCAAGAAGCAATCTAAATTTCAACAGCGGGGGGGTGATTCCGGATGGACAGCTCCTAGCGCTCCCAGTCAAAAGGCATTGTGCAGCTACTCCATCTTCCCCTCTGTAACAAGACACGGTTCCCTACAAAAGAGGGAGAGACGCGACAGAGGAAAAAGCAGCAGGGTTATAAATGAAAAGGTTCTAAGTTCCCGTTAAAATCCACGTTTTTACACGGAGCACCTGTTTTTAAAAAAGGCCACATTTCAGCCTCATCCACTGCACATTTTTTTTTTAAAAGCCCTTGGAAAATTTACTTTTTTCAACTACGGCTCCCTGAATTGCTCCAGCCAGCACAGCGGCTGGGAGATATAGTGCAAAAGGTGACTCTTCTTAGCTCTGGGGCAATTCTACCGCATTTGTCCCCTCCCACTAACAGATTTGGGTAACCTGTGCCAAGGGGCTCGTATCACAAGAGGGTCTCCCCTTGCAGTCCACATCCCAAAAGGAACATTAGCCCTTGTATTGGCACAGATTTGGGAGTAAAGCTTCAAACTGCCTGGAATTGTGATTCGTTGTTTGCTGCGAAGATGATCTCAGCTTAGAGAGGCTTCCAGGAGCCCTGGCCGCCCACTGCCCTGCTCGGGTTTAGCAAACTCGGGGAAGCCATAGCTTTCCTGATTGAATCAACCCACCTATAATGCAGTCTCCCTTTTTTCTTACTGCCTTCCACTTTTCCCAGCATGATTTTCTTTTGAATCCGGTCGTCTCACGGTGAGTCCAAGGTATAATAGCCCCAGTTTAGGCATCTTTGCTTTTAGTGAAACTTCAGGCTTGATTGACTCTTAAGACCCAATCATTTGTCTTTTTTAGCAGTCCGTGGTATCCAAAGAAAGATTCTGCTTTGGTCAGATCTTACCTGGAATACTGCGTCCTGTCCTGGGCACCACTGTACAGGAAGGATATTGACAAACTCGAAGATGCGCAGAGGAGCGTGACCAAAATAGTAAAAGGCCTGGAAACCATGAAGCCCCGTGAGGAGTAGCTTAGGGAGCTGGGCACGTTTAGCCTGGAAAAGAGAAGGTTAAGAGGTGACACGGTACCTGTGTTTAACTATTTGAAGGGATGTGATATGGAGGATGGAGCAAACCTGTTTTCTGCTACTGCAGAGACTAGGACACAGAGCAATGGCTTCAGACTTGAGGAAAAGAGTTCCACCTAAACATTAAGAAGAACTTCTTCATGGCAAGAGCAGTTCAGCAGTGGAATACACTGCTGCTTGTGAGTGTGGCGGAGTCTCCTTCTTTGGAGGTTTTTAAACAGAGACAGTTGTGTAGGGATGTGGGGGCAGTGGGGGGTGATTTGCCCCGGGCAGCCATGTTTTGGGGGCATCCTGGCCCGTAGCCATGCCCCACACGTGCTGGTCACACCCCCGTGCACAGTGGCCATGCCCCTCCCGCCCCTCCCCACTCCAAGCATTGCCACTGAACAGAGGCTGGATGATCATCTGTCAGGAATACTTTGAGGGTGTGTTCCTGCGTGGCAGAAGGGGTTGAATTCGATGGCCCTTGGAGTCTCTTCCAGCTCTATGATTCTATCTCCTCCAGCACATTTCTAATGAGTTGATTTTCTTCCTTCGTTTCACAAACAAAAACTGGGACACATGTGGTCAAGCACCATCAGGGTGCGGCCAACATGGCAAAATATATTAATGAGAAGGAACATACAAGCTACTAGGAGAGACTGCAGTTGTTTGTTTTTTCCTGAGTCTACAGAGAGGGGCATGATTCTGCCTCACCTCTTGTCTCCTCTCCCCTGAATTAACTGAGTGCAAACTACTTTTGCACGTTGAACTCGGTTTGCAGCAATAGAAGGAAGCTAAGGAGAAAGGGGGAAAGTGGGAGGGGGAAAGAGAAGCTGGGACATTTTAAATGCAGTTGAAAAAGTCGGATGGCAGAGGATTAATCTGGACTGTCCGTGCCAAATTGGAACAGTTGGAGGGCATGCAGCTTTTTTCACCCACTGTCCAGCTTTCATACCCATACATAGCAATTGGAAATACTATAGCCCGGATGATTCTGACTGGGATCACGATGTCCAGAGCAAAACCCTTGCAATATAAAGCACGCATTTCAGGCACGTTGGACTGTAAGAACCTGCATTTTCCAGCCTGTTCCTCCGCTGGCTTTCTTATGCATCAAGGGTGCAATTCTGCTAAAGAGATTTGTATTCTGGATCTTACACTGCCACCTAGGGGTCTGTGCTCTGAGCAGCAGAAGGATCCAAAGCCGTGAATGCACTTAGCTGGAAAAAGACAGAAAAGTTTCAGATGAAGCTGGGATTCCGAAAGGCGTCCTCTGAGCTTTCACAGATTAATTCTGGGCCAAACAGAGAAGCAGGAGAACAGCACAATGCTTCAGAAGCGTTGAGCTGGAAAAGCTCGCATTCAAACAGAATCATACTCACAATTTCTTTTACCTATTATGTATTTATCATGGTGGTTGAATTCCCACATCCAGAATATACCTGGAACACAACGACAATTTGTGCGGGTAGTCCTTCCAGCAGCGGTGATTGATGGCTTCCTAATCAGCAGGGCGGTGAGTCTGTTTGGGTATTGAGTCTGAGTATTAACTGAGGCCATTTCCGCCCTACACTGTTATAGCGCTATTATTCCACTTGCAGCATCCTATGGAATCCTGGGGTTTGCAGCTTTGGGAGGGGCTGGCCGGCCCTTCCCGAAGCTGCAAACCCCAGGATTCCATAGGACATTGCAAGTGGAATCATAGCGCTATAACAGTCTACTGCGGAAATGGCCAAAGACTTGGAAGGACAACTATGAAGGAAGTAGGTGAGATCTTCACGTATAAACATCCAAGTCAGAATCATCCATGTCACAGCATTTCTGATAGGTTTCTGTGTATGAGTGTGAAAGCTGGATAGTGAAGAAAGGTGACAAGATGAGAGCCAGCTCATTTGAAATGTGGTGCTGGAGTGTAAGAGCAGTTCAACAGTGGAATACGTTGCCTGGGAGCATGGTGGAGTCTCCTTCTTTTGGAGGTTTAAAACAGAGGCTGGATGGCCATCTATCAGCACTACTTTAAGGGTGTGTTCCCGCATGGGAGAATGGGGTCAGTCTCGATGCCTCTTGGGGTCTCTTCCACCTCCATGATTTGATGATCTGAACTCTGCTCAGAAACAGATTGGCAGCCGGCGGAGCTGTTGCGACAAGAGAGTTGTGCATTATGGGCTGGTAAACCTCCGATGTTCCTACAACGCCACATTTTTCACACCCTCTCCCCAACCCTGTAAATAAACTGGAGAGCTCACTCGCTGCCTTCCCTCTTCCAAAGCCACTCAGACTCTCATAAACTTTGGTCCCTTGGCGGTCGATGTTTCCATCGGTAACTGAACACGCCAGAATGCACTTGGGCACAATTGTAAGCGTCTAATTTTGTTACTTCGCAATCAAGGTTCGTCCCGGATGAATCAATGAAAGCCTCGCCTTCCGTTCTCCAGGCGAAGATGTGTACATGCCAAATTAGATGCATTAAACCACATTCATATTTTTTTTCCTCTCCTTCTGACTCTGATGAACAAAAAGAATGGAGGGGAGGGAGAAGCGCGTCGCTTTCCCCTCTAAACCAGATGTTATTTTCATGCTCCGATAACTCAGAAATAGCTGAATGGATTTTCTTCAAATTTCTTGCACATTAAAAAAAAAATCACCTTTGGGCTGAGAAGAAGCATGAAAGATTGCAGTACAAAAGAGAGAGGGTAGTCGAGGGCGTATAAGCATTTGCAAAGAGAAGTTGTAGGGATCTGGTAGAAGGTGCAAATTGAATTTGGCCACTGGGCTGTTAATGAGAGCTGACATGGTGTAGTTGAGTTTTGGAATACAACCCTGGAGACCACACTTCGATGCCCCACTCAGCCATGGAAACCCATTGAGTGACCAGGGACTCATCGTACACTATCAGGCCCACAAAACCCTGTGATAGGGTTGCAGTAAGTCAGAAACAACCTGAAGGCACACAACAACTGGGCTATTAAAGGCTAGTACCATGGCGCCACTTGGGCAACAATTATTTCTCTGGAGCTGGAGCTGTGTCATGTTTCCATCTAGGCTTAAAAGTTGGTTGTCGTTTCTGCTGTTGGTGGTGGTGATGATATTTATTTCTATCCTGCCTTTTTTCCTCAGTCCAGGACTCAAGGGGGCTTACATCTAGGGTTGCCAGATCTCAGGACCCAGCCCTGAGTCTCCTGCTTTCATAGTCCATCTCCAGGCAAGAGCTGAGAGTAAAAATCCTCCCCTTTTCCTGGGCTCAGGTTCTTGCAAGAGGAAAGGGCCGTGTGCCAAGTTCCAGCTCGGATAGAAGAGTAGCAGCGTGCTACGGTTTCCAGGGCTTCTCTGATTTCTTGATGCAATTCTCAAAGACTCTCTGGGAGGTCTACGGGCTTGCTTCTTCCTTCTCAGCCGTTGCGGTGCTGGGGCTCACCATCTGCTCTTCATCTACTTTCTGGCTAGATGCAAGTAGGCTAGATAAACTGTTCCTTTTCTCACCTCCCCAAGTAAGTGAGAAAGAATAATCCCCTAATTTCACCTTGGTCTGGGATCAGCTCCTTTAGCTAAGATTTTGTCTTAATTTCCAAACAGGGCAATATATTCTCTCCCTCTCTGTGCATGCATGTGCGCGCATGCTTGAGTGACAAGCTGTGAGTCACTGTGGTTAGTACTTAATGCATAATACTTAATAATATCTCCCTGAGTCTCATGTTTTCGTCTGGAAGGCTCAGGGTCTGGACGACCCAGAATTGGCAATTCTATGTAGAACCGCTGAAACAAACATAGCTAAAAAATTAATTCATGCAAAAGTTTGTAATTAAACGATACAATCAATTCAATTAACAACGGCCTCTGTTTAAAAACCTCCAAAGAAGGAGACTCCACCACGCTCCTGGGCAACATATTTCACTGTTGAACTGCTCATGCCATCGGGAAGTTCCTTCCAGTGTTTAGATGGAATCTCTTTTCCTGAAGTTTAAAGCCACTGCTGTGTCCTAGTCCTTGGAGCAGCAGAAAACAGGCTTGCTCCATCCTCCCCATGACATCTTTTCAGATATTTAAACATAGCTATCATGTTGCCTTTTAACCCTCTCTTCTCCAAGCTAAGCATACCCAGCTTTTTAAGCCACTCCTCGTAGGGCATGGTTTCCAGACCTTCTACCATTTTGGTCACCCTCCCCTGGACATGTTCCAGTCCACTTCCTCCTGTGCTAATTTTCTGTTTGCAAAGAAGCACACAGAGGAACATTAAGGCATGCAAGCTTATTTCATGCCCATCCTCCAGTCAGAAAAACATAACCCATTCCTGTCCTATCCCTTCAAGATTCGTCCACCTCTTTTTCATCTCCTACATCTGCAGCGGCGCATGTGTAGCTCCAAGGCTCAGATCCCATCACATCCTAACTGCTGCTGCAGGTCAGCAGTGCTGTCATGGAAAATGTAGCAGCGCTGTTGCTTGTCACCACACTGCAAAGGTGAGTCCCAAATGCGGGCAGATGCTCTGATCTAATATGTGCTCTTGACATTTGCAGCTAAGCACAGAGGGAGTGGAGAAACCTAAGCTGCCGCCCCTTCTAACTGAGAATGCTTGATGCTCGGATACGATTAACTGTTATGTTGGAAGCAAGTACAACTCAGTCCTGGAGGTCGGAGGCTGAGCGCCACATGTGCCGTGCATACTTGCCCATGCAAACAATATTCAGAAAAGACTCCCTATGACACTTTGCAAGACGATCAAGAGTGAACGTTTGGGTGGGTAGAGTGTCGATGTGTTAATTATACTTCATAGCTTTACTGTATTTGTCTACCATCCTAGTATCCATAAGCCTTAAGAGTGTTTCAAAAGGATTCACTAAAAGAATAACAATGACGTTTTTTAGAAAAAATCCTCTCCTTCTCTTTGGCTTTCTCTGCAGTTTGAAATGCTCTCAGTGACCTCTCTCTCCATTCCTCTTGAGTTGCCTAGCAATCTCCACAGCCTTGGATGAGCTTCTGTTCCACCGGCCTATAATTCCACCTGGAAGCTGCAGCATCAGTAGCCGAGCAAAGGCCTTAAACAAGACAACATCAATTCACTCCCCTCCTTAGAACAGCAAGAAAGAAAAATATGAAATAATTATGATGGACGTGCAACAACGGAGCCTCGAAATTGGATTTCTGGGAGCTAACGGCAATGTGAGTGGCTCTGGGCTCTGTTTCTCTCCCCAGAAATCAACGAAGCTTTCCCAGCAAATATTTGCAAACGCTCAGAGGCTCAAAAAACAACTTCCAAACAAAAGCAGGCAGATTTGATTGAAATGACCCAGCCAGTGCTTGATATTCAGCATTTGGCATTTGCCCCGCAAGTTTGGAATGAAATGGATTTAAATAAACCTCTCTTGCTAAAAGACAAGAGAGAGATGACAAGCTTAACGATGACTTAGGAAGGAATTAATAATTCAAGGCAGAAGGTCTAAGGCCATCCTGTACCATAATGGCCTCACCAATCAGCATCATATTTACATGAAATGCTGGTGGAAAACAACGCTTGAAGGAAGATCTTGTCTTGTTGCAGTGGATTAGACAGAAAAACAAGAGCCCCGCAGCCAAAGTTTTGGCTGGTGGTTTTAAATCAATATGTGAACTTCAGTCTTTATTGCCTCAGAGGCTCCCGGCCCTGTGTGCTGTGCATTCAAAGCCCTCGCTGCCTGTGATCCTCTCGACGGAGAGCAGAAGCAAGCACAGGAGTGGAGGAAGACGGGAGAGTCGACACGCTGGCGTCGCGGGACGGATGCACGCTTCAATATTTCACAGATGGAAACGAAGACACATGGGGCCGAGCAACACTGGAGTGTGGCCAAGAAGGCAAAAGTTAGTTTTCTACTTATTACAGTTTTCTCTCCACATTTGTGGGTTTGACTCTCGTGAATCTGATAATTTGCGAGATGCCCGTGTCTCTTTCCGCCCCATTTTGCCAAGGCCAAAGGTAAGGCAATGAGGCAGGGGAAAGATGCGCGCGCACACTTTTCTTCTGTCCTCTGGAGCTCCCCTTCCTATTCTCTTGCCTCTGCCCCAGCATTGATAATTCACACAAAGATCAAAGGAAAGGGGATGATGGGGAAGAAGGCAGCACGTGCTTTCCTTGTACTGTCCAGGGCTCTCCCCTCCCACTGCTTTGCCTCTGCTCGGGCGCTGAGAACTTGAGCGGATGCAAAAGGTAAGGCAATGGGGTAGAGGAAGAAAGGCACCTGTGCTTTCTTTGTGCCCTCCGGAGCTCTACCCTCCCATTGCTTTGTCTCTGCCTCGGCGCTGAGAATTTGCACGGAGGCAAAAGGTAAAGCAATTGGGGGCACACGCACTCCTTCCTTCCTTCCTTCCTTCCTTCCTTCCTTCCTTCCTTCCTTCCTTCCTTCCTTCCTTCCTTCTCCCTTCTAGAGCTCTCCTTCTCACTTCTTTGCCTCTGGCCACAGCGTGGAGAGGAAAAGGAATGGGAAAGGGGTTGCCAGGGGGAGTTATTCGGGATTCTTCCTCTTTTGCGAGGGTTCTGAGCCCTGAACCCTTTCGAATGTGGAGAGGCCAGTGTCATTATTTGTTTTGAAACAATCGGCCAAATTGACAATTAAAGTCAGTTATTAAACTCTGTTGTTACTAATAAAGAAACGTTTGCCATTTATGAAGGAGTCAAAAGTTTTGTGTACCAACTCTTTTGGGCCATCCATGCAGCCCCTGTAGTGTCTCAGCAGCCAAAAATTCACCCCTCCCTCCCCAAATGTACCAGCCGACTGCTAGGGCTGGTGCTTCAGCTGCGTTTGAACCTCACCAAGCATGGTGCTGGAGGCCACACCTTTGTGGCTCAGACAAGAGGGAAATCGAGCCAAAGGAGGGATGGGCACATTGGAATTCAAAACAACAACATGTTTTTGCTTGCAGAAAGTCTAGAGAGGCTTTATCTAAAAAAAAAAAAAAAAGTAAATAAATCTGTATTACAGATCACAAGCTGGCACCATTCTGTCATCACTCTGCACGGGGTGAGGGGAAAGTGCAGCCTGAGGGTCGCTTGTGGGGGCCCCCCAAGGTCATTTTTGTGGTCCCCCGAGCTCCCCGGGGTCAAAAATATATACTCCCAAGATACACTTTAGAGGTTGTGGAAGATATTTCCACCATGTTTGGAGCCCTCCTAGCACCCTCCTGCACAAAAACAATTTTTGCAGAATTTTAAGGGGTTTTTTGCTCCAAAATGCCCACTAGGGGGCATGGGGGGCATTCCCAACACACTTTTTGGGCCCCGTTGGCCAATTGAGGCCCAGGAGAGGGTTTTTTTTAAAAAAACCAAAACATGGTGAGACTTCCCCCTAGAGGTCTTTGTGGTTAATTTATTTTTTATTTTAATTTATTCTTTGTGCGTGCGTATGGGAACTGGGGGCATCGCTCCAACGCCATTTCCGCACTACACTCTTATAGCGTAATTATTCCACTTTCAACATCCTATGGAATCCTGGGGTTTGCAATTTAGGGATGGGCTGGCCAGCCCCTCCCTAAACTGCAAACCCCAAGATTCCATAGGATGTTGAAAGTGGAACAATTGCGCTGTAAGAGTGTAGTGCAGAAATGGCACAAGATCTCCTACAGGGCTAATGTGGCCCCCACCTGCCCCTCGCTGCCATCTCTGCCCTACAGCTTCCTTGATTCTTCCTTGGCTTGGCTTCACCTTTTTCATTTGCACCTCCAGATCCTGGAATCACCCCCCGCCCAACATCTCTAGACTGCTCCTTCCCTCATTCTTTTTAAAATCTCAATGAAAAACTTTCTGGCTTTCCAAAGCTTTTGGGATTTTAGTTTAATAGTGTTTTATCATTGTGTATATTTGGGTTATATGGATCGGTCTGTTTGCTCTGGATTTGTCAATTTGTTTGGGTTATATAGACCTGTCAGTTTGCTTTGCATTATCTTGTATTGGTTTTTGTATTTGTCTGGATTTTACAATCGTATTGCATAGTTTTGTATTGGTATTACTCCTCCTTTCCCCTGTGTGTATGCATGTATGTTAGATTATATGCCTTTGGCTGGGCTGACTGTTTTTTGCTGTTTTACTTGTAAACCACCATGTACGTTGATGACACTGTATAAGTAAATAAATGATGAGCATGACAGTAGAGACAGTATTGCTTCAAAGCTCTTATGAGAAAGACTGTTGGTTTGATTTTTGAAGGAAGTTCACCAGATTGTTTAACGCAGAGTAAGTCCCATTTAACCCACTCTAACACACTTTCCTCCGCCCAATTAAAGTGGATCAAGAGCAGTAAAATGAACTTTCCTTCCTGCCAGCTTTGTCTACTCCACCACCCTCCTGTCCTGCTTCTATAAAGAGGAGCGCCCCAACACCCAACTGGATGTATTTGCATTAAGAAGACAAACAAGAATCTTTGCAAGAGAAAAAATAGTGGCAAGAAAGGCAAGTTTCTAAAGCATTCCAAATTCTGAATGCACTGGAATCTGTCCAATTTTTTTTTTTTTTTTACACAGGGCTTACTCTGATGATATATATTTTAATACTTTTTTTAAAAAAAAATCAACAATACAAGGAGGAAGAAACTGGGATACCAGTACTTTTAGACACTAAACTGTAGAATTCATACACACCCAGCAGAAACTGCGTAAAGTCACAAAATCTGAATGACTATCCACAAAGTACTGCATTTTTAAAAAAGCTGCACGCACAGTGTGCTTATATTCTCAGACGCACACTTTTGTTTAGTCACACTGCATCATGGTCTACGGATATGTTGCTTACAATTGTCTCACAACATAGATTTCGTAGCTGTAAAGCAGGAGTGGGCACTATACCATAACACTGGGGGAGATTCTGTGACTTTGATGAAATATTGCAAAGAAACCACAATCTATGAAGAGAATTCACAGTGGTTCTTGTGCTGGTAAAGATTACACCTCAATAGCTTCTTTCCCAACCAGGTAGATTTTGGAGTGATCGTCTGGAGTTTCAAAATACCCTTTGGGTTTGCCAGAACAAGCAAAATTCATTACAGTTTTTAAAAATGGTTTTCAGCAGTACATTCAACCGGTTCTCTAATATTTCCCTGCTTGGGGAATCAGGAGAAGAGGCTATGACATGACACGAAGAGTGTCACAAATGCACACAAATGCACTTGAGAAATAGTTGTGTTTCCTACAGCTCAGCCATGATTGTTCACCAAGTCAGCCTGGGCTTCTTAGATTCTTGTTCCTTGACATTTCCTTGTCAACATCATTGCTTAATTCTTCAGGAAGTATACCTTGCTACTGAACTAAGGTTTCTCACACTGCAGAAAAGTCAGTGGACATTCCTTCCACTTTTTCTTAATCATTTTTATTAAAAGTTTAATCTTGAAAAAAAAACACCACACTTCTAGGCTTAAATCTTTCAATGGAAATTGCTTGTTTCCATTGCATACAAATATAATTTCCATCTTACAGAGAAAAGAACAATTACATTATTTCTTCTCTGATTTCTTATACATTTATATCCTTACCCCATCCAATACTCCTTTCCATTCTTTTTCAAAGTTCTGGATAGATTTGTTCTTCAAAGAAAATGCTAATTTTTCCATCTCTATCATATCCAGAACTTTTAACTTCCATTCTTCTATATCAATATACGGTATTTCCTTTCTTTCCAGTATTGTGCATATGTCAATCTTGCCACAGTTATTAAATATAGTAATATCTTCTGATGACTTCTTATTTCCCTTTGTTGCCCTAACATATTTAACAGATAAAGCTCCGGTTTCATTTCAAAGTTCAGCTTACAAATTCTTTGAATTTCATCGTGTACCCCCTTCCAATTTTTTTTTGCTATCTTACATGTCCACCATATATGAAAAAAAGACCCCATCTTTTCATCACATTTCCAACACTTTCAATTCCCATTTTTCGTTATTTTTTGTAATCTTTCTGGGGTCATGTACCATCTGTAAAACATTTTATAAAAGTTTTCTCTTAGATTTAAATTTAATGTAAATTTTATATCTATTTTCCACACTCTTTCCCAAGTTTCTAGTTCAACTGAATGTCCCAAGTTCTGTGCCCATCTAACCATTGTGTCTTTAACTACCTCTGATTCCATTTCTCTTTTCAACAATAATTTATAAAATTTGGAGATTCTTTTCCTTTGGTTTCCTTTCATCAGTAAATCTAACTCATTCTCTTTTCTCTCAAATCCATATAATTTTTGGTCCATTCTAAATCTTTCTCTGAGTTGTCTCCATGGAAACCAATTTAATTCATGTCCTTCAGCCTTTGATTCTTCTTCATTCCTTCCACTTTTTAAAGGTACCACATAAGGAAGGAGAGATTTCAGGGGAAACAGTGGCAGGAAAGTTTAAACTTCCTTCACCTATGCTGGAGGAGGGACCAATCTGGAATGGGCCCTGTATGTTTAGCTGCAAACAAAAAAAAAGAGAAAGTAAAGTTTCCCTGCACAGTATGTCTGTAACTCAGCATCTAATTTAGCCTCAGCATTTCTATTTTGGTACTGGGATTTGGAAAGATAACATGTATTCAGCCACATTCAGAAGAATATGCATTAGAACACAACAACAAATCTAACCTATCCAGAACATATTTGACTTAGGCACACATCCTGTGGAAGAACGGAAGGGAAATACATCTTTTTATCACTTCTTCTACAAAGCCCTTCTGTTTGCACAGTGCTGTGATACAGAGGCATGAAACTGCAAATCAACAGGGTACAATCTGGCAAGCCTTTGTCCCTCACAACGCTCAGCTCCAAGCAATGCTCCAGCTGTGTATGTTATCACCTGGGATCCAAAAACTGCTTTCCACACCAGAGGCCCCATTCCAACCAATGAGATTAACTCCAAAAGTGGTTCCCACCAGTGCATGCTCTCATATTTCTGCACACACGGTTGAAAATATTAAAAAAAACAAATTGAAATTATTAAAAAAAAATCCAGAAAGCAAACTTTGATTTTGACATTTTATATAAGGGATGACATTTTACTACACCATTGTGTATAATGGGACTTGAGCATCACAACTTTTGGTATCCACGAGGGTCCTGGAACCACACTCTAATGGATACCAAGCATGGTTCATAGTGGGAAAGGGCCCTAGGAGTGGATGTCTGGTCATCGGGGATGGGTTGTTTGTATTTTGCCAGTCCAGCTAGCTCCTTGAACTTTGTGTGTGTGTGTGTGCGCATGTGCATAAACAGACTGCACGCCTTTGGTTGTTTTCTTGACAAGCAATATGTACATATATAGCAGTATATAAACAAACAACATCATCTTATCAGTTCCTGTTGCTGGGCCAAAGTTGTGCCCGCCTGGGCTATGCTAGCTATGACTGATGGGAGACGGTGTCCAGCAAAATTTAGGGAGTCATATGTTCCCATAATCCTCCACCACTAAAAACATCACTCAATCCCTTATCTTCCACCACTGGCTACGCCGGCTAGGGATGACAGGAGATGCAATCCAGCTACATCTGGGGATACACGTTCTCAATGCTGGCGGTCGATCAGCACTCTGATCCGCACACAGCTCACAACCACACCAATACTATGGGAAGGGGGGAATCTTTACTAGCTGAATGTCTGCCTGCCAAATAGCAGGCAGTAATGGCACCAGAGTTTCTCCCTCCACTCCTGAATTGCCAAAGTTGCCCCATCCACATTTTCTTCCAGAACTAAACAAAGCTTTTGGCTTACTCTGTCCTCTCTGCTTTTGATTTGAAGCTCCTGGAGGGCGAAGACCTGTTGCCAAAGTGAACTGCCAGGTATAAAGATACTGCTGTAGAAAGAAACAAGGACATGAGCACTCTACTCTCCAACTGAATTCTTCAAGATGCAGTCCTGAAAACCCCAACATGGGGTGAAGTCTAGATGAAAACAGGGTGCATATCTTCTAACTAAACATAAAGAATGAGCCTGTAAGCAGGTATGCTTGCATCTGCAAATATCCATCCCATGATAACCTTACCTGCCAGTTCTTGTTTACATGGCTGTGCAGCATAAGGACAAAGAACTTAGTTCCGCAGCTTCTTTCCAGAGGCGGAAGTTTGTGTTCATCTCTTAGTGTCTTTAAGCCGTCCCGAGACACATGGCTCATCTCGCTGCATGAAAGACGATGTCTGTTGATGGCGCGGAGGTTAGAAATAAACAAACACGGGATTCAATGAGATTTACTCCCAGCTGCAACAACAGAGCCCTGTAGCTCTGGAAAGACTAGCCAATTTATTATTGCATACAAGGGCTGTAGCTCAGGGAATCTGCTTTAATGAGCATGCCATAAGAAACTGGTTAGTCTTTAAGTTGCCTGAAGATTCCTTGTTGTTTGTTGGCTTGTTAGTTTTGTCAATAAAATAGCACAGTTTACCTTCTTTGGAAACTGATGCAACTTAAAATACGGCGATTTTAATGAAGCGTTTCATTGTTGTATTGGTTTTTTTCTGTGTCTTCATCACCTTTTTAAAAAGATTTATAAATTGCTCTGGGATTTTTTTTTTAAGAATGACAGTCATTAGATTATTTAATCGATCAATCAAAACACACAGAGAAAGTGCCTCTGAGCATCTCATATACTTCTGCTAATCAGTCCACATGCTTTTCTGTTATTTATTGTTATTTAATATCATATTATTATTGTTGTTATTTTATTGCTTAATTGCATTTTAATAACAATTTTTATATGTTTTAACCTCTCTTTTTGTAATTGCTTTATATTGCATTTGTTTCAGCTGTTGTATGTCATATTGTGTCTCAGTATTAGGAAAAAAGGTGGAATATTTACTATTATTATTTCATACTTTTAAACCATCATGCCAAGATATAAGCTCAAGAACAATCCTGTAGAATTTAAAAATCATGCAAAAAATACATTTGTACTATTATGCCTAATCAACAGGGAGCCAAAAGAACTTTGAACTGAAGCCAGGGACAATGTCAGGAAGAAATGCAAAAAGGCACTATCTGCACCCAAGAGGAAAGAGAAGCCTTCAGCGGATGACAGGTTAAACTCTCCAAAAAGCTAAGGCCAGATGAGAAGCAAAAGTAAAAGGTGACAGAAATAGGGTCAGAATTCTGAATGCAACTGTTTAGCAATTTGCATGTACGGACAAAAAGAACTATTATAATAATGCAGAAAAACAGAGATGACAACAAAAAAAGGAAGAACAAGAGACCTCTTCTACAAGATCTTAGAAATCAAAAGGAAGTTCAAACCAAGACTGTAAATTTAAACCAAGAGTGGGGATGCCACATGGCCAGCAGGGGAACACATTACATTACCAATAAAAAGATAATGGAAACAATACATTGAAGAATTATACAAAAGAGATGAAAAGATGACAATTTCTTTCACGGAAAAACCACAATTTTGGAAAGCGAAATGGAAGCTGTACTCAGAGGAATTAGAAGAAATAAATCACCAACAAGAGCTGCTTCAGGCTACAGCAAAGAATCTATTCTGGTTCTAACCAAAGTCTGCCAGCAAATACGATCCGCTTATTGGAAATGCTTAATATACATTCCATTTCTCAAGGAGGACACCAGCAATTGCAGTAAGCACAAGACCGTTACATTAACTTCCCTTGCAGGAAGCAAGTGCAAAGTGATGCTTAAAATTCTACAAGAAAGACTTTTACAATATATGGGGTGAGAAATGCCAGACGTCCAAGCCGGGTTCAAGAAAGGAAGAGGCACTAGGGATCATGCTGCAAACATACATTGAATGCACAGAGCATTATTTCAGAAGAAAATCAGCCTGCACTTTGCAGATTATAGCAAAGCCCTTGATGGTGTAGATCAGGAAAAACTTTGGATTGCTGTTAAAGAAATGGCTATGCCACAACATTTGATAGTCCTGATGAGTAAACGTTACCCAGGACAAAAGGCAATTGTCAGATCAGAGTATGGAGAAGCACAATGGTTTCTGATTGTCAAGGGGGTCAGGCAAGGCTGCATTTTATCACCTTATTTATTTAATTTGTATGCTGAAGATATCATATGGAAGGCAGGATTAGACTTGGAAGAAGGGCTGCCAACCATTTAAGATATGCAGATGATACCATACTCCTAGCAGAAGTCAGCAAAGGCTTGGACCCATTGCTGAAGGCAATAAAGAAAGAAAGTGCCAGGGTAGTTGAACATGGGGGGGGGGGAATAACGCAAATTATTTGCATAACTGTAAAGCAGACTATGAAGACCTTGAAACAGCTCAAGTCCTCCACACCTTGGCTCCGTCATTAATGAATTCAACAGATCAGACCAAAGCTACCTTCCGCTTTTCCGATTCCGCTTTCCACTAAGTGGGAAGCGGCGCGAGAGCGGTATGACAGCGCTACGATTCCCCTTTCAGCCTCCTGCGGAATCCTGGGCTTTGCAGTTCAGGGAGGGGCCTCTGGAGCCCCGGGATCCCACGGTCGGACGTGGAAAGTGGGGTCCCAGCCCCAGAGCAACCTAGCGCGGAAAGGGCCCGGGATTTCCTAGGGGGCCGAAAGCGGAATCAGAGCGCTGTAAGCGCCTGGTGCGGACGCGGCCTGGGCGTCTGCGTGGCGGCCGCGCGTCTGAACGAGGCACCCCCCTCACCCGGCGCGCGGCGGGGCGGGGCGGGGCGGCCGCGCGGGGCTCCGCGCTTCCTCCCTCCTCGCCGGCCTCCCTCGCCGGCCGGCCGGCCCGCCCGCCCGCCCGCCCGCCTCCCCGCAGCCCCGCCCCGGAGGCCGGCGAGTGGGGCGGCCGCTGCGGCTCGGCTCCGGCTGCTGCACGCTGGCGGGGCAACATGGCCGAAGTCGGCGACGAGCGGAACGGGGCCCGGGCCTTGCTGGAGCTGCGCTCGGCGCCCTGCAGCCCGGCCCCGGCCGCGGCCCCGCCGCCGCCGCCGCCCCCGCCCCCGCCGCCGCCGCCTCAGCCGCCTCAGCCGCCCCTCGCGGCGCCCTCGCCGGCCTCCGCCTCGGCCTCCGCCTCGGCCTCCTGCGCGGGCGGGCTGCTGCTGCCGCCGCCGCCGGCGCCGCTGGCGCGGCTGCTGGGCCGCGAGTTCGAGTTCCTCATGCGGCAGGCGGCCGTGACCATCGGGCGCAACTCCTCGCAGGGCCCCGTGGACGTCAACATGGGCCACTCGAGCTTCATCTCCCGCCGCCACCTGGAGCTCTCCTTCCGCGCGCCCCACTTCTACCTGAGCTGCCTCGGCAAGAACGGCGTCTTCGTCGACGGCGCCTTCCAGCGGCGCCACGCGCCGGCCCTCCGCCTGCCCCCGCAGTGAGTGAAAGGGCCCGGGGCGGCGGGGCGGCGGCGGGCGGGGGCCCGGGGCGCGCCTCCTGGGCTCGGCCTTCCAGATGGGGTGGACTCCGGTTCCCATCATCCTCCACCCGTGGCTACCCGGCCAGTGTCCCCGGTAGGGGGAAGGGTTGCACGCGCGGGTTTCACCTCCTGGGCTCGGCCTTCCAGATGGGGTGGACTCCGGTTCCCATCATCCTCCACCCGTGGCTACCCGGCCAGTATCCCCACTAGGGGGAAGGGTTGCACGTGCAGATTTCACCTCCTGGGCCTGGCCTCCCAATTGAGGGTGGACTCCAGTTCCCATCATCCTTCAGCCATGGCTGCCTGGCCAGTGTCCCCAGTAGGAGGAAGAGTTGCATGTGCGGATTTCACCTCTTGGGCCTGGCCTTCCAGATGAGGGTGGACTCCAGTTCCTATCATCCTCCAGGCTAGGGGTGTAGAAAGTTCCTGCTCCTGACAATCTCCCTAATATCCTCACACTGTACAATTATACTGCTGTGATTCCATTTTAACTGCCATGGCAACCACCCTGGGGTTTGTCGTTTAAGGAGGATTGTTTGGAATTCTCTTGTGCCTCAGCAAACTACAGATCCCAGGGTTCCATAGACCGGAGCTGTGTAAGTTCCAAGGGAGTCATAGTGCTACGGTTGCACATAGTGTAACAGTGCCTTCAAGAAACTGGAGGTTGCCCTCCAGTTGCTGTCTTTGGAGAGGGAAAATGTGTGCCTTGGGTATCGGGGAAGGGGGCTTCGGCAGAGGAAGAAGGGGAGCCCCCACCTGAGGAAGGGTGCATGTAGCGTTGTGGGATCTCTTTTAAGAAAGTTGAAGGCAAGCCCGCAGCGGGGGTACCCCTAGGTGTGTTTTGTGTGCCTCCGACCCTGGCGTCACGGTGGGAGTGGCGGTAAAAATCCACACGCCTGTTGTAAGGGGAAGGGAGCAGCATAAGGGTGTCTGGATCTTGAGAAATGGGAGTTGGTGGAACAGAAGGAAGAGGCTCTCCTCTTGCAAAGTGTGGTGAGGCTTACGGGTGTGAGTTTTATCGGTCTTAGAACGTGGGGGCCCGTCATACAGGGAAATCGACTTAGGGGTCTACGTTTTGTGTTTGCGGATAGGGAAAACCTGGGATTGGCAGGAGAGGGTCTTGGGAGCATGGGTGGGGAAAAGGGACCCTGCCACACTTTTGCAGTTATGGCACTGTGATTCCACTTTAACTGCATCCTAGGGAACTCTGGGATTTGTAGTTTGGGGAGAGATATTTGGAGTTCTCTGCCAGAAAGCTGTAGTGTGGGACGCAGCCATAGCATCCTATGGAATCGTAGTGCATATTTGCGCAGGGTGACTGGACCCCAGGAGAGGCAACACACCCTCTTATCTTTTTAGGGAGGGGTTAGAACAACAGTCTAAGGGGTCTGTAGTGTTGAGGATTGTGGAGACACCCTTGGAGGTCTACATGTGGCCCCTGGACCACCTTCGGCCCCAGGGCGCCCTTGGAATACGTACATAAGAAGCTCCCTGTTTGGCCCACAAGTTCAACTGTAATGACTGGCAGCAGCTCAGGCAGAATTCTCTCCTAGCCCTATCTGGAGGTCCCACATGTTGCCTGGTGGTCTCCCATCAGAATATATTAACCAGGAAGGACCTAAATACCATAAAGGCACCATATCCCATCTGATTCTGGAAGCCAAGCAGGGTGAGCTCTGGTTAGTACTTGGATGGGAGATGATTTGTTATTAACTGCCACCAAGTCAACTTTAACTTATGGTGACCCTATGGATGGGAGACTTCTGAGTCATCCTATCGTCAGCTGCCCATCGTCAGGGTCGTGTCTTCCTTAATTGCATTTATACATCTGTAATGCTGCCTTCCGCTTTTCCTGCTACCTTCTGCCTTGCGTAGCATTATTGTCTTCTCTAGTGAGTCAGGGTCTTCTCAAGATATGGCCAAAATACAACAGCCTTAGTTTACATGTGAGTATTCCTTGCCTAAGAAAACATTATGAAATTCATAGGGTTGCCATTAGTCAGCAGGTGACTTGAAAACATATTTTTTTATCTATTTGTTGCATTTATTGCTGTGACACATGAAGACACATGTTGCTTGAGTTGTTTCCAGCTTATGGCCACCCGAAAGCAAACCTATCATGAGATCTTCTTGGCAAACTTTGTTTGTTGTTTATGCCGTAGTTTATATCCTACCATGATTTCAAACCAATTTACTAGGGTTTTTCTTCCGCTATGCTTTGTCCTCATAATAACCCTGTTAGGTAGGCCAGGTTGAGGCAGGGCAGTCTAAAGTCAGGTTTAGTGGGGTTCATAGCTCCAGAGCCTAATTCCTAGTCCAAAACTCTAACCACCACACCACAGCGGTAAACCCCCTTTATAATGACCCCAGATAGTTCTGAGAAGAGGATACGGTCAGATTAAATCTCTAAGAATAGTGGCCAAGTTTGTTTTGTTTGGGGAGCCTTTAGGGGACTGTTGCTAGGCAGTGGTTAACTTTTTAGAAATGTTTGGATTCAAGCTTGGTTTGATTAGGATTCCACCCCAAACACACATGGGGCTAGCTTGTGGTTATTCCATATATGGAGAGAAAAGTTAAAAACTGAACTGTAGGCCTGGCAGAGTGGCATAGTTCATTTATGTTTTGTTTATAACTTTTTTTCACATATTTTTAAGAAAAATAACAAACGGTTATGCCAGCAAAACGAAACAATATTAACAGTTCCAGTGAGCAGCAAAAAGGATTCACTTCTGTTAAGTTGTAAAGCTATCTCATGGATGGGTAGCAAATGCTTTAAATGGTCCTGGTGGTGAATTTTGAATCAAATTGTAAGCGGCCAGTAGGAGAACTGTATGAGAAGGTAAGGAGGTAGATGCGGGGGCTCGACTGTGAAAAGAAGAAAGTATGTGAGGTGGAGAAGCTGTTTAGTTAAACAGAGATCCCCCATATTGGGTTGAAGAGAGATTCAACCGTCAGGCAGGAAGGACAAGAGAAATTTTCAAGCAAGAAATAAGCTAGGCACTGTGGACCAAATAGGGATTTGGGGGTGCATGCGGTTGCTTTTATCTTGTTATGTGCCTCCAAGTGAACTCTGACTTATGATGACCCTGTCATGGCAAGATCTTGGCAAGATCAGAGGGAACTGGCCATTGCCTGCCTTCCTCCGAGGCTGAGAGAATGTGACTCACCCAAGGCCGTCCGTGGCCGAGTGGGGTTTCGAACTCCGGCCTCCCAGAGTCCTCGTCTGGTGCACAAACCACTGTACCAGCTCTAAAGATTTATTCCAAGGAGGTTTACCGTTGCCTTTTAGGCTGAGAGATGGAGTCTTGGCCAAAGGCCTTGCAGTCGATGTGTGGAAATGGGGTTGCTCTGCAGCACAGCTTGAGACAATCACCTTTTTGACTCCAGAATAACCCAGCCAGCTTGCTGGTTGGAGGATTCTGGGAGTTGTAGTCCAGCCCCAACTGCCGTGGAGAAAGATCCTAGGGGCAAAAAGTAGTTTATGACATTGACGATGTAGATTGTATTCAGTGAAAAATGCTGGATTGTTTTTAAACCTTTTTCTTAAGTTCTCTGGGGTGGCTTAGAAATGAATAAGAAACAGGACTCTCCATGCCTGCTGACCTGCGGGAATGAGAGGAACAGGGGGGAAAAGCAAACTCAGGCAGGCATTATTTAGTCCTTGCAAAGACCTGCTGGGATAGGAAAGTGTTAGAGCGATGCGGAGCTGAAAGGAACTGGTCTCACAGCAGGGTGGATGCTTCCCTTTTTGTCTTGTGCTACAGCTCGGTGGAATAGAAACGGAGTGGATGTGTTGGGAGAGGTTCCTTTAGCTGAAATGAGAGATCACTGGAGCAGATCTCAGAGGAAAAGAAAATAACCTAGAGAATGTGGTACAGATGTGCAAGGAGAGAGCTCATTTTCAGATCGGAGGAAACTATGTCTGTCTTAGGAAGGAGAAACAGGAATCTCTCTCTGAACCGTGTGGGGGAAGACAGTTATTTGTGATCCTAAAGAGCATAGATGGCTGATGCTAATTAAAAAAACTAGAGTATCCCTGGGGCAAGTCTGGTAGTGCTGGGTATCTCTGCTCCTCAGGGAGTTGGTAGGCGGTTTCATTGTGGAAAAAAGAGAGAGAGAAATTCCTGAGGGATGCCGGATTGTGGGGGTGGAGAAAGTTTCCATGGATGGAAAAGGAGCAACAGCTGTCTTTCTATCCCAGAACACACTTTGTGTAGGATAAATAGAAAGAGAACCATCATGGTCCATCAAGAGTGGACAGATTACAGGAGAAAGTGTGTACTTGTTGTGTCGGATCCCAGGGAAACAGAAGAAAAAGCAAATTTGCCGTATAAAAACCTTCTGGCTCTTGTTTTTTCCCAGTAGGATTGAGCTGCCAGGGGGATAGATGTGTAGGGGGAAAAACAAAAAAAAAATTTGGGGAAAAGTTCCCCCCTATTTTTTTCCAGGAAATCTAAAAACAAAGAAATAAAAGATTTTCTATGAATGATGAATAAATTGTTTAAGACACGGTGTTCTCATCTTGCTCCAAAATCATTTCTGAAAACTATGTAAGAAAAAAGACCTTTATAATCATTGCAATCCCTGACTTCCTTTTCTTGTTTTTTTGTTCATGGGAATGAGTATATTATGTTTCCTTGCACTGTGGAGAACTAGTGGAGGCAAAATCATTTTCTCTGTTTTGGTAATGTGGTTGGTTTTTTGTGTGTGTGTGTTTATGTGTGTTTTGGACTGGCAAAACAAAATAATGTTCTGTATAGTTCAGCCTTGGGCCTTGTAGCTCTGTTTGCAACAATAAATAAACAAATGCATACATACATACATTTTCCAAAGTTCAGTTTGTAATTATACTTGGAATAAATTAAACTCTTAGATATCATTCATTATAATTTTATGGAAAACCAATTTATATGTAAAGCAGTTGAAGTTGAACTTGTAGTTGATACAGTAAGAAAGTGACTTAGTAAAGGGGGCAAGTTCTGTTTTTTCTTCCCCCTCCCTGTGTCTTCGAAATTTCCACAAATTTTACATCTATGCAGGTGAATTCCACTTGTCGGTCAAAAATGTGGTGCAGCCTTGCCTTCTCTTGCCTTTCCCAAGGAGCATAATGAGAGCTCTGTCTCCTCCAGTGGTTTGCAGTGGACAGTGGGCAAAGGTTGGAGGGGAGATTTGGAAAAGTTAAAGTTTTTTTTTTAAAGCAGGACATTCTTGCTCCTAAGGAAGCACTCAAGCATGGGGTGCAAACATGCTCTCCCTTGGCTTTGTCCTGTGCTACCATTGTGTGTCCTTTTGATAGTGTTCTAAGTTAGTGATGCGTTCTGGCCCAGTGACAGGTTATTTTTGAGATATATTCTGTGAAGCTGGGAAGGAACAGAGAGGAATGACTTAAAAGTGGTGTTAAGATCATTAGCACTGGACAGGTTTCCTGGAAGGACAGTTCAGCAACCCTGAAATGCAGTAGGCTCCCTGTATCCACAAGGGATGCGTTGCTGGACTTCCTGTGGGTGGTGAAAAACATGGATAATGAAATGCTATTTTTTAAAACAAGCTGAAGAACTTAGGTACTGAGTACAGTCAGCCCCCTGTATCCACAGATTCTGCATCCATCGATTCAACCAACCACAGCTTGCAAATATTTTAAAAAAAACAACAACCCAAAAAGCAAACCTTTTCAGTTGTTACCTTTTTACTACACCATGGGACTTGAGCATGCATGGATTTGGGAGATCTTGGGACCAAACCCAGTGGATACTGAGGGCTGGTTGTATGCAGTTTGAGAAGGAAGCCCTGAAATTTGACAGGCCTTTGGAATCAAGAGAAAGAAGGCTTTGAAGCCATTATTTGCAGTCCAAAGCCAGTGCACAACTGATAAAAACATAAACATTAAGAACAATGTGTGGTCCAAACAGAGAATGAGATGTTTTGGAATATCTCAAAAAAAAAAAAAAGAATGAAATGTTTTGGGACTGCATTTCAGCATAGATAAGTGAAACTGTGGATACTGCTCATAGTGGTTCTCAATCTTTGGTCCTCCAGATGTTCTGGATTTGAGCTTCCAGAATTTTTGTCCATTGGCTATGCTAGGTGGGGACTTCTGGGAGTTGAAGTCGAGAGGTTCAGAACCTCTGTACCTGGCCAGAATTCTCCATTCATACAAGACAGGGATGAGACTCTGGCCAGTGATCCATGTGAACTAGCATGCCCCTAAGAAAGTGTATTTTATATTAAAAAAAATTGTTTATATTGCTTGGAAGTACCACTATTTTGAGTTTGAAGGCAAGCTGTGCTTCTTTGGTTGACCAACTGATGAGCAAAGGTAGAAACATCCAACAATTACTGGCATATGAATATGGCATATCGTCCCACAGAGCATTGCATTTTAATGTCTTCAAACATGGATCCACTTGGATCCACCGTGCTATGAGTGTCTTAAAACTTGATACTCGGAGGTGGTGGGGTGGGAGATATCGCCATCCCCAGAAACCTCAGGGTGCAACTGTTGTCCCTCTCCAGCGTCTTAATTTACAGATGCTGTTTCAAAAAATAAAAAAGAAGTTCATTTCTCTGCAGGCTGTTTTCCTGTGTTTAGTAATTTACTTATAAATCCCCAGCCACTTGCTTTCTCTGAGGCATAAGGGCTCTGAAATGTTTCTTTTTAGAAGGCGATACCCTTGGACTGTGTCAGTGTAATTAATTTCTCCTTGTAAAACAAGCCAGCTCTCCCCCAACTCCTTTTGTGAAGCCAGAGGCATTTTTTGTGCTTCTCCCATAAGCTCTTGATTTACTTGTGTACATTTCTTCTGTGCCTTGTAACTTCCTTTCCCGAGAAGGAAACCTTGTGTTGAATTAAACGAGGACAAAACAAGCTGTCTGTACTTTTTTTATTTGAAATGGGAGAAAGACCTTCCTTTTAAGCTTTTTTAAACAGGGAGGGGGTTTAATTAAATCATTTCTGGGCAACTGGGAGTCCTGAACAATGAAATGCCTTCTCAGCCACTGTTTATGATCAGAGTAAATAAACTCTTGGCCCTTCCTTTTCTGAGTTGTAAAAGAAATGATGCAATGCTCCCCCCCCCACTCCTTCTTCTAGAATGGAATTTGCCCTCTGGTTTCTTGCAAGCAAACAGTCCCACGTTTTCCTGCGTTCTTTAGGGCATACAGGTTAAATATCCTGTATCTGAAATGCTTGGGGCCAGAACTGTCTCAGATTTCGAGTTGTTGTTTTTTTTTTCCTTTTGGTTTGGTGTTTTTTTTTTAATTTGGAATAATTGCATATACATAATGAGATTCTTTCAACATCTGCTCTTTTGTCAATTCTTCTCTTGCCTTCTTCTTGTAGGGAAGGGAATTATAGAGGGTTTCTTGGGGCCGTGTGCCCAGTTCCAAGTGAGCCTCCGTAATCCTCTCATGTTCCCTACAGGAAGAAGACTGGGTTCCACTTTTCAAAAGTTTTGGATTTGGGAGCATTCAAATTTTCGGATGAGGGGTACTCAGCCTATAACAAGAGTTTTTGCTAGGGGAGAGGTGTCTCTTGGTTCGCTCAGCCTCAGGTGGGGCACAAAGTGAAGTCCAAGGTTTTGTTTCAGTCTTACTGGAGAAGTGGGAAGTGTGTGGAGTGTGAATATAACTGGAGCTTTGAAAAGTTACCTTTTGGACTGTAACTCCCATAACCCCCTTGCTAGTTTGGGGGCGAAAGGGGGGTCCTGGGAGTTGTGCTTATTATTATTTTTTTATGCTTCTGGAACTCCTGCAGTCCTGGAACCCTTAGTTCTCCAGATCTCTAACATCATTTCTTCTGGTGGGAGGCTTGACTTGGCCCTGTTATTTCACAGTATCTTCATTGTGGGGGCTACAAAGGAGGAAGGGAGGGGAAGAATAAAAGGAATGTGGCAGTATCTGTAAGACTTACTGTCTTTTATTTTAGCATGAGCTTTCATAGATATAAACTCACTTCTTCAGATGTAGCATAGAGTGATATTAAGGCCCCAGGTACAAAATATATTTTTTACAGTTGTGGAAAGAATGTAGTACGAACCAGAATGATGCAAATCATGTCCCTTGCTCAAAATTGTCAAACATCTTTACAGCGGTCAGCTGGTGTTGATGTGTGAAAGCAATAAATCTGCTTACCAAAAGTCTGCATTCCTAGATTCAAAACTTCCTGAGATGTTTTTGTTATATGTGCAGTAGTGAGAGCTCTTGTATTAATATCTGTAGTGTACCACAAAGCCATTGTCTTTCTTCTTCCCTCTGGAATTTGTGAATATAGTTCAATTCAGCTGTTTCTCTTTCGAGCCTTCCTTTGTAGTTTCCTCATTCAAGGACTACAGTCTGTAAATCCCTTACTGTATGTCCAGGAAGGCTGAAATGTTCTCCAACTTTTTTTTGGGTATTGCCATTTGCAGTGTCAGAGTTGCGTCCATTTCTCCTCTTGCATAGAAAATGTCCTGTTTGTCCAACGTAGATTGTAGAGGAAGGGGGAATCCTTGACAAATAGACAGCAAAACAGAGAGGGACAAGAATCTTTCCTTCTCTCAAATACGTTCAGTGTAACTTCTGGTTGTTCAGAATATTTCTTTTATTTATGTCTTATTTTATATCCCACCATGACTACATGGTGATTTATGTGGACATCTTTCAGGAGTGCTTTAGTTGTGTATTATTGCATGGCAGGGGTCACACTATGTGGTCCCTTCCAGCTCTAAGATTCTGTGGTTTGAATAACGTTAACTCTTAGGAAATGGGTGTATAATCGCTTGCTTTTATAGTTAACTATAGATCTCTTTTGCTTCTAAGAGGCATTAGAAGGTTCATCATATATTGTCCTATGTTTTAAATGTTGTTTGACAGTATGCCTTGCTAATTTGTCAGGACGCAGAAGTTAGTTGCCTTCGTGCCCTTGCTCATAAACTTTGCAGAAATCTCTGGCTAACCACTGTGGGAGACAGAATACCAAGTTAAGAGTATTCAAGGTCTGATCCAGTGATGCTTTTCCTGTGTTTGGACCCTATCACTGACCAATCACACAGTGATTGAATCAAGGGGTTGAAAACCATCATGTTCAATGTGCAGCATGTGCTTGGTTCTTTGTCTTACTAGTTTTATGATTTTCATGTCAGTGGTGTTCTCCTGAGGCTGACACTATGAAGTAAAGAGTTACCCGTGGTTTAGAGATACTGAATAGGGACTGGAGGGTGGCAGCCATGAAGATAGGTGAAGGTGCAGAAGGACATGCAGATGTTGGTACGATAGAAATACTGTTGTGGGGGAGAAGGTGACCAGGTGAGCTGTGTGGTTTCCCACACCCATAGAGATGTCAAAGGTTCCATAACACTCTTCTGTGTCTGTGGAGAATCACAGCCAGCTTGTCTTTCCATTAGTTCAAGCTATATGTTGCTCTACATTGATGGCTCTCGCCCTTTCCTGCTCCAGCTGTTTTAGACTCCAACTCGCAGAAGTCCATGCCAGTATAGCCAGTGGGCGTGACCTCTGGGAGACCATGTCCAAAACATCTGGAGGACCCGAGGTTGAGAACTTGCTCTAGCTGTTTTCTGCCTGTATGATGATTTGATTCCAAGTCAAACATTGTGTCTGGCGAATGATGCTGCTGGTTTTATATCGGCATTAACTGGTAATCCCCCTGAGAATATTTAGGCCTTGCTTGCATAAAATGGTAAGCTAGCATTACTGAGAATTCTGGTTTATTGATAATGAGCAACTAATGTGTGTCTTACTCCTGTTTGATTCCTTCCATGTGTTGGGATAACTGCAGTAACCAAGAACATACCAGCCACAGAAATGTTCATGTCACTTCCAACGCCAAATTCCTGGCTTGCCTTTCCTCTAGGAAGCCAGAGTTTGAGGCCAAGGTTTGCAGTTGGCTTGCTGGAGAACCGAGGTTCAGATATAATTTTTATGGTTCCCGTGTACCTGGTTATTGTAGCCTAAGGACAGGGCCAGCTGTGAACCACAGTCTCATTCGCCACCCCAAGGCCATATTTGCTGCCCATGGGCTACATTTAACTGGAAGGCCATGTTTGCAGATTTTTATTTTTTTTAAAAAAACAATAAACATCGCAGCCTCCAGGAGCTGGAGTCAAAATGAGGCGGAACAGACAAAATTAGAAGATGACCTTTTGCTACTTTCCACCTGCATTTTTTTAAAAAATTACTTTGGGCCTTATGTGAGCCTTGCTGGATCTTGGTAGCCCAAAACGGACTAGTTTCCCACTTCTGCTGTAGCCAGTTTTGCTTGTAGCAGGACTCAAGGGGGAGCATTTAATCCAAGTTAGCATGTGTATTTGCTTGTTACCAGCAGACTCAAACTTTTAGTAGTTCTGGCTTACTCAAATGCTTATTCAACTTCTTACTCTTATTCAAATGCAGCTTCAGTGTTGTTTCCAAATTTCCTAGTGGTGCAGGTCAATTAAGACTGGCCAAAAATATTTAACTTTTTTATTATCTTAAAAGTGCTCTGGCTTATATGCATAATTGCAGAAGTGAAAGGTGACAGTCAGACAAACATGGTTTTAAATAGGATTCATATTGTAAGGATGCATTTGAAAATCTCTGCAGGCTTAAATATTTGTAAAACAGTTTGCTGAATGTTGGAAAATGTGCATTAAAGGTGCCACTTTTCTGCCTTGTGTTTAAAATTCACAATGGTACTCCTGTTTACCCTTCTATGCTGAAAAGAGTGTTATCTGTACATACAGCAGGAGTTGTATTGCATAGTGGAGCCTTAGCAGGGTCTATTACAGGTTTTTGTTTTGCTTCAGATAGAATGTCACCGCTGATCAGTAGGGTTGTTGCTTACAACTCTGTCGTTGTGGGGATGGATAGGTTTCAAAAATGAGACAATGCAACTGAAAAATAATTAAAGCAGGATTACTAAAAGGGAACAAAATAATTAAAGCATAATTAACTTAATGGGAAGCAGTTTTCCAAAGGTCGCTGATTAGTAGGGAGCAAGCTCAGCTGGAAAGCAGGTCTTGCCGTAAAATCCAGCAGTTTTTAACGCTGAAAATTCCCACTTCTGGAGGATGTTGCTGGTTGTAGAAACAGAGATGTTCATAGCATGTATATTGAACCGCAATGATGAAATATATTAAAGACCTTGAAATTAATGAGAGCCTAGAACAAGGCTCCAAGTGTTTACAGATTTGGTGCTTGAGCTTTGTACATGGCCTCCGTTTCCCTCTCAAACTGACACCTCTTCCAGTTCTTACGTTGGTGTTGGCTGCAGGATTAGCAACTTTGCAGATGCTTAACTTGAGGAGATCAGGACTATAGGATTACTTGATTGGTCCATTCAGATGGAGATACGGGGTTTGACACCAGTTTGGTTTTCTTTGGTGTTGGATTTGGAGTTGTGTGTATAGAGAACCAGCATGGTTTGAGCATTGGACTACAGCCCTGGAGACCAAGCTTTGGTTCCCCACTAGCCCATGGAAACCCACTGGGTGACCTTGGACTTGTCACGCTATCGGCCCCAGAAAAAAAATATGATATGGTTGCCTTGGGGTTACCGTAAGTCAGAAATGATTTGAAGCACACAACAACAACAACAGCAACAATGTGTATACAATGCACAAAGTACTCTTGAATGTGGACCAAAGTTTCTTACTGGAAAATAAGTACTGTAGACTCATTGCTTGAGTGAGGTTACACCCTGTATTTGCCCTTTGATGTACAAGTATTGTGGTTGTGGGTTTTTTTAAATTAAGGGGTTCTAGGCTAGGTTGGAAAAAAGTGCAGCCCCAGGGCCACAAACAGGCATCCCCTAAGGGTTGTTTCCTTGCTTTTTCTCTTCCATGTTCCAATTTTGTTGGTGGGGCATGCTTTCAGGTCAGCATACACTGGGAAGCATGTTAAGACCAGTTATGCAAACCAGAGTGGAGGTGGTTTTGAATTCTTACCTCCTTTCCCTTTGGGGATGTGTATGTGTGTGAGAGCATCTGTGTTTAGAAAAGCCCAAATGTTCAGAGGTAGTCTTTTAAACAGCTTGGCTTAACACCATTGCTTAGTGGCGCTGCACATCATGACTTCTGCTTTCTTGTGTTTTGGTGACCTCACCAGCCGCCTGGACGGTCTATTCTTGTGGTTAAAATGATGTTATCAGGATACACATACGTGTGCACATGCTCAGAGTTAAGAGAAAACAGTAAGCTCTGTTCTCCGAGGAACTACTTTGACCACATAACCGCTAGTTCAAAACTAGCGCTGCTTCTAAAGTGATATGTATTAACCTATTTTCTAATGATTTTCTGTTTGCTGTTGACTACACAGTGCAAGTTCAGTTTCGGGGGGGGGAACATTTACCTTTACTCCTTTCAAGATCATTTTGTATCTAGTGCCATGTCTATGCAAACAAAACTATTGCATGATCTCTCCAGTTATTTTACTCTCTTGAAAACAATGGAACAAAGGTATTGAGTTAAATATCTTCCATGATATCAGTCTCAGCACAAATAGGCTTAACTTGGCTGGATCACAGCCACATTCTTTAAAAAAAGTGCATCTGTTTGGGTGTTGGTAACCCAGCATGGTATAGTGTTTAGTGTGATGGATTAGGACTCTGAGAGACCAGGGTTCAAGTCTCGGTTCAGCCGTGGAAGCCCACTAATTGACCTTGGGCAAGTCACACTCTCTCAGCTGTAGAGGAAGGCGTTGGCAAACCTCTGAATAAATCTTGCCAAGAAAAACCCATGATAGTTTTGCCTTAGGGTCTCCTTAGGTTGGAAGACAGAGAATTTGGATGTTGCCTTTTGTGTGAGTTTCCATCCCTATATTGCTTTTATTAGAACGAGCCAGTTTAGGGGCTATGTAGGACTCTGAAAATACCCAAATCTTCACTTACTAGGCAGTAGCTGCTGTAAGCAATGGGGGTCTGTTCCCCTGTCAGTTGGGAAACAGCTGACTGATGTTTCCACACGCACCCAGAGTGATCTCCGGTGTGAAGGGGAATTGCAACAGCTGCTTTCCTTTCAGTGGGAACAGACCTCTGTTTACAATTTTGGAAGATGGAATAATAAGAGTATAATAGGCCCTGGAGATGGGGGACACTAAGTTATAGTGATAGGTTTAATTTAGGATTAATTAGATTGGAAAAATTAGTATATTGGTATGTGGGATCATAAGAGTAATTGAGTAATCATAGTTATGGTTTGTGATAGAAATAAGAATGAAATTATGAATATTATATCTGAAAAGGATAAAAATAAGAATGAAGTTACTAATACTACATTTTGAAAATGTTAATTATGGGTATAATTAATGACAGTTGGTATAATGAGAATGAGACTTATATACCCAATACACACACACACACACACACACAGAGAGAGAGAGACCAAAAATATGTGGTTTTTTAACAATAATTTTTTAAAAAAAATTATATATAAAAAAGGAACAGACCTCTGTTGCTTGCAGCAGCTCCTGCCCAGTAAATTAATATTGGGGTGGTTGGGCTGGGGGACACTACTTAGCTGCACAACTAATGCTAAGTAACTAAAGATAAGTAGCTGCTACAGAATCAGAGCCATCGGTTCCCAAGCTTCGTTCCAGAGTAACACTTGAGTCACAGATTCAGTGCTGGTTTCTTAAATTTCTGATTGTTCAGCCCTATTAGTTGAACAAGGTTCCAGTTTTTATTAATGGGAGTGACAGTAGATTGGAATAGGATTTCCAAAATATTTCTGAGCCCCTTCCCAAAAGTTTAATTTAGATCCCAGAGTTTTTGCTGATACACCATAATTTGGTAAACTATTCCATTCATGGATTCTTAACACGGCCAGGATGTGCGTAGAATTTGGGGGGTTATTACATATGTTTACTTCTGCTGGTGAGAAGATTCTGGGAACTTAAGTCCACAAAGGGACTTTCCTAACTACTAATAATCTCGATAGTAAAGTGAAATCTCCATCTTTGAGAGTGTTGTACTTTTGAACAGGGTTGCAATGTCGGAGTTGAAAGGAATTTTGGGTGGAGTTGGAGTCAATAGAAATGTACCGTCTCTGGTTCCAAAATAAAAGCTTATATTAAATGCCTACTTTGTTGGACATTTATTTTCACAGGAATTCAGGAAAGTTTTCTTTTCAAGAAATGTTACTCAAATGAATATATTTTATATTCTATTAATCAGAGAAGCCTGATGATTCAAATGGTGGTAGTGAAATGGCTTGTGCTATGATTTTACTACAGTAGATTGGTTATTACTAATTAATATACATTTGCCATTTATGAAGGCACCAGAGTCAAACTCAGAGAATAATAATATAGAGGCATCAGATCAAAGGTTTGAAGCACTGACCCCCACAGCCCTGCTTTTGAAAACCAGGTGGACTAGCAAGAAGAGAAGGGACGCTTTTGTGCTTTGCTTGTACGCTTCTCAGCAGCATCTGGCTGTTGTTTGCAGCCAAGAAAAAGCATTCTGACTTAGTTGAGCCTCTCATCGAGATCCTCTTGTTTTGCTCGCCTGTTCATGGTTGTTGGAAACTATAGGGATTGGCGAAGCGAAATTGAGAGTATACTTTATGGGGAGGAGGAATGAACCCTTAGCTTGCGGTTGAATCATTGGGGTGGGGAGTAGATTGGGCATCCATCTCTAGCTTGACTGTTTATTTTGGGATGGGCACTCCAGATGCCCAGCGCCACATCAAACCACCTGATGTTGTGTCCGAATCTACTGCCGGAGCTTTTTGACACTCTCTCTCTCTCCCCATCCCTCCCTCGAGTCAGCAGCGTCTGTGTGTTCTGTGTTTGCAGAGCCAAAGGGCGCTCTGTCCTCCCCGAAATTCATAACAAGGCTCGTCCCTGTTTGGCTTAGTGCTGCACAGATGTGGATGAACCAGTTTCCTGTCTCTAGTTCCGAGTGGAAATGTGGCATCTGTGGTCGAGAAACTTGTCTTGTGTGTTCTTTGGAGCACTGGGGAGCTTTCACTCTGCTCTTTCATGGTTTTGCAGGGCAGGGAGAACTCCTCTGTGGCCTTGCAGGGCAGCTTCAGGCTGTTCTAGTTGGTGAGCACTCATTCATATCAATGGATTTGCACAGCATGAGCTCTTTGAAGATAGCGCATTTCCTTTCCCCTCCAACTTTTAAGAATCTTTTCTTTAAAAAGCCTGACAACTTATTTCTCGGACGTTTCCAGTTGAGATTTTGCCAGGCTTGCAGACATGGAACTCTGGCCTGGGATATATTAGGGTGCATACTCAAGATGGCTGGACAGAGATCAGCTTCCCCTGAACATCCTTAAATGCTTGTGGGTGTAACTTGCAAGACGAGTGGTCGAAGTGGATTTTCTCCCCTCGGCCCGTGATTTATCAAAGAGAGAGGCAAAGCTTGCAAACTAAAAATTTCTGAACCACCTCTGTATTTTTAGAAAGAGGAAGGCTCATTAGCTGTGGATTTTTCAAAGCTTACATCCGGCACAGTGCACTTTCATTCCTTCAGTGCAACTGATTAAAAAATGACTGTAAACCCAATGTTGGTTTTCCCTGAGACAATTAAAAATTACCTTGGGACATTCATACCATTTTTTTTCCAGGACCAGCCCTTCCGTTAGACTGGGCACAGTGCAGCCTGCGGGACACGTGGCGTTTCTCTGGGTGCCACTCGTGAAGCCACCATTAGTCCCCCAACTCCCATATTTTGCTCCCAGAGGCATAGTCTGGTTTCTCTCCAGCCCATAAAAATTTTTTGTGACATCACTTCCTGTCACCATTTTGAGAAGCACTCCAGATAAAACTGGAGGTATTTGGGCTTGTTATTGGTCGGGGGGGCATTGCAACCCACAGGGAGTGGAATTGATCTCTGGCCTACACATAGTTGCCCATCCCTGCTTTAAACGGACTGTCTGTCTAATGTCTTTGGAAAGAACAAGACATTAGTAGTTGTTTAATTTTATATTCGTTGTGTTGCAACTGCCAGAAGCAGGAAGTGGTGATTTGTGGACTTTCTGCTCTGGAGCCAAAATAACTTGACTGGCTGTGACTGTGTATCTGTACCTGGGATGGGATGGGATGGGAGGAGAGCATTTGCTTTTTCTGCCTCCTGATCCCTGCCTTCTGTATCATCTGCCTATGCAGAAATTATCAGGAAACTCATTTAGGACTTGGAGGTAACCTCTGATCTACTAAAAGGGATGGGGGAGAACTGAGTAACAGAAGCTGCTCTGGCTACTTGTCTCAAGAAGGCTTAAGCCCATAGCAGTATATAAGCCAGCAGTAGTATAAGATGAGTTTCAGAAGCTGTATAGAACGTACACTGTATCTTGATTATATTTTATATTTTAAGGATAAATTATTTAAGCTTTGCATGGCAGAGAGACAAATGTGTTAATTTTTTGGGAGCCGTTGTTTTGAGACTTTACAGTCTTAGCAAAATGCATTTTAACTGGCATGGCTGGAAAGCTTCAGTATTTAGTTTGGTATCCATCTTGTTCAGTTCACATACCCATTAGTTGTTGTGTTTGTTACTTGCTGTGGTTATTCTGGGTTTGTCGTAGTGTTGTTATTTGCTGTGGTTGATGTGGCATTTGTTGTGGTTATTACTTGCTATCAAGTGACCTTTGAGTTACGGCAAGTCTGTGAATGAGAGACATCCAAGCACACTCTGTTATTGACAGCCCTGCTCAGATCTTGCAGAATCAGGGCTGTGGCTTCTCTTGATTGAATACATTCACCAAAAGTGTAGTCTTCCTCTTCTTCTACTGCCTTCCATTTTACCAAGCACTATACAGTACCCCCTCCACATTTGCAAGGGTTCAGGGTGCAGAATCTTCCCGAAAGTGGGAAAACCACAAACAACTCCCCACACCCGCGATGCCCCTGCTGTTCTCCTCCAAAGCTCCCCCTCCCATTCTCTTGCCTCTGCCCTGCTACTCCTGGTCAGAAGGAAAAAGACAAGGTAAAGGGCTTACCAGTATTTTCCCCTCAGGTGGAGAAGAGTGGAGTACGGAGTTCTGGCATTCTAGCTGCTTCCAGTCACCATCTTGAGAAAGAAGATTCCTCAGAGAGCAAGAGTAGGAACAAAGAGAGTTCCTGACCAATCAGTGGCCATTACATAGCAGAATGTGAAGCCACATGGCAAAGAGGACACTCCTCCAGCAGTAGTGGGGGCTTTGCTCACCCAAAAGGAAAAAAAGTCCATACAATCGTCATCCATACAATCAGGTGAAGAATGCAAGGGAATGGAGAGGAGAACCCCGGAGAAAGGGGAGGCAAGCACAGACCTCACAAATAATCAAATTTGTGAAGGTCAAACCCACGAACGTGGAGAGAGGACTGTAATCTTTTCCAGTGTGTTACATCATCTCATAATATATTCAGGGTATGGCAACCTTAGCTTAGTCATCTTCGCTTCTAGCAAGATTCTGCAAATGAACTCAGTGTATGAAAAGGAAGTGTGTAAGAAGGGAAAAAGCATATAAGAAGGAAAAAAATAGACCAAGAAAAGAATCCAGCGAAAAGAGGCTTTTTTTTAGCATCAGCTTTCACAAATTTTGGGCCACTTTTGCAGATCAACTGAAACATGAATATTCAGTGCATCCTGAAGAAGTGGGTTGAAATTCATGAAAGCTCATGCTAAAATAAGTCAGTTAGTGTTAGAGGTGCCCTTATACTCTTTTTTCTCCCCAACTCCTGTTTTCCTTCTTTTTTTTAATGCTGAAACAAACTAACATGGCTTTGTTTCCTATTAGATTTGAATCCTTGTGTTCGTGTCACCTGTTTGCAAGACAGAATTGGAGTCAAATCATTTTGTTAGGAGCTAGACTGAGCTTTTACTGTTGTACATTTTCTATTATCCGCGAATAGTTCCTGCCCATCAATCTCCTTTTTAAGACTGGCTCTGGAACGATTCACTGAGATGTGTATGTACATTCCTTATGGCAGTTAATTTTGCATGAAGCACTGCTTTTATTAGGCATTAAAAGCATTTTAAAGATCTTAACAGAATAATTAATGTTTGGGGTAGCTCGGAGGTTATTCTTTCGTGTGCTATCTCCTGTTTAATCCCACTGAACGTCTGTTCAGAATCCTGGTGACTTTCTTTCTATCTCAAGACTTGGTGGAATCACCGAAGCAAAATAGATGAACGGTGAGTATTTGCAAATGCCATTAAGAGTAAGTGAACTAAAGCGTCATTACTGAAAAAGTACACTGAATTCAGTGAGACTTGCTTCTCCCTGAACATCTTTTAAATTGTTGTTGAGTCCCTTCAAGTTGTTTTCAACTTATGGCAACCCTAAGGTGATCCTATCACAGGGTTTTTTGGGACTGAAAGTGTATGATGTGCCCTAGGTCACCCAATGGGTTTCCATGGCCAAGAGGAGAATCGAACCCTGATCAAGTGTAGTCAAGTGCTCAGACCACTAGATCATGCTGGCTTTCATCTAAAATGTAGTAAAAGAATTGCACAAAGGAGGTGAAAGCCAGATAGAGGCATATACTAGAAAATTTGGGAACCATTGGTATAGTTCATTGCTATAGGATAATATTGGACATATTCTAATATATGTGCAGACCACACAAGGGTGATGGCACGTGGTAGGAAGCCTGATTGAATGCTGTATTGAAAATCAGTGAGTGCTTCAGTGTACCCCCAAATCCACTTGAGATGTACAAAGGCTCTCTGGATACTGAATCTTGTTAATTGTTGCTAATTGCCATCAAGTTGACTTCATCTTATGGCAACCCTGTAAAGGAGAGATTTCTAGGATCCCTGATAATCAGCTTCCATGATCAAATCTTGGAAACTCAGGGCCTCTCTCCACCTGTTATGTGATTTTCCTCTTTTCGTAATGCCTTCTACCTTGTTGTTGTTGCATGCCTTCTCATTGTTTCCAGCTTATGGTGACCCTAAGGTGAAATTCTCACAGGGTTTTCTGGGGGCTGAGAATATGTGGCAAACCCAAGGTCACCCAGAGAGTTTTCATGGCCGAGCACGGAGTCAAACCCCAGTCTCCAGGGTCAAACACTCAAACCACTACTTCATGTTGGCTCTCTCCTTCTACTTTACCAAGCATCATTATCTTTTCTAATGAATCACGTCTTCTCATGGTATGTCCCAAGTATGACGGCCTCAGTTTTAGTAATCTTGGCATCTAAGGAGAGTTCTCTTGGTCCCATTTATTTGTGTTTCTGGCAGTCCGTGGTCTCTTCAGAACTCTCCTCCAGAACTTGTATCCACTTTCAGATTCTCTGCGTTTACCTCCAGGGGTGCACAACATCATAGAGAAAATCATGTGCACACACACACACATGCAGATATGTGCAGTTTGGCTTAATTTGTGTAATTTATGTTGCATTCAGAATTTGGCTTCCCGTGATGTAGAATTGCAGTGTACGCCTTTTTTTATCTGCAGGGTATATATACAGGTTGTCCAGGTAAGGTTGGATTAACTGACTTGCGAATTAGGCTGTTAGCAAACCTTTAGTCTATTTAATGGTTAGTTAACTTCCTTTCATGCATAGAGGGAGTGAAATGAGTTTGTGAATTTGAGATTTCTCTATCTCTCATTTTACTTCAGGGTAATACCATCAGGTTTTTTTTTCCTCTCTCTTTTTTTTTTGAAACCTAAGATGTTTTGGGAGACCTCTGAGGGAGAGCAGCTGGTTCCTTCAACGAAAACTTTGCAATGATGAATGGCCCATTAAGAGAAAGTTGATGGCATAGCAAGTGTAATTTACATAACAATTAAACCAGTCTGGTGTATCCAACAAAGATGCCAACACAGTGCCTCTCCCTTGGAGATTTTGCTATTAAGTTACTTTATGAACTGGACTCTGTAAATGCTTGCATTTTGCTGCTCTGGAGTGTGAAAATGCTGGAGGGCGGTAGTAGCGGAAGTTTACGCGCATGCTCACACACACACAATCATTAGAAGTACTATATTTTGCAAAGTATATGAGGCCTTTATTTTGTTTATTTCACAGGATGTATACCTCAAAAGAGAGCCAGAGTGGTGTAGTGTTTTGAGTGTTGGACTAGAACCGTGGAGATTCCTCGTTTGGTCGTGGAAACCCACCGGGTGACCTTGGATGTGTCGCACATTCTCAGCCCCAGAAAACCCTGTGTTAGATTTGCCCAAAGATCACCTTAAACAACCTGAAGACACACAACAACAACATAACATGAGAGCCAATATGGTCTAGTACACATGTGTCAAACACAAGGCCTGTGGGCTGAATCTGACTCACCAGGCCATTTCATGTGGCCCTCACACCTCTTCTGCAGCTGTGGCACTCCCCTCGCCTGGTGAGTCCAGTCCTCACATTGCGGGCTCCCAGCTGCTGGTATTCTGAAGAGGGGCCCAGCAGCCAGCATTTGCAATCTACTTCTGCTTCTGACTGCTCCTCTGTCCAACTCTCGCCATCAGAGTGTTACATGACAATGTTCTGCGTGGCTCATGAGAGTTAGATAGAGGAGCAGTCAGAAGTAGAAGTAGATCACGTAAGATTTGGCAATACAGGAAACAGAGTAGTGAATGTCCCATTTTAGATTTCCTCCTAGTTTTCTGCCCATGCAATGTAGTCTTCTCATTTAGTCTTCCCTTGGGACCTCTTGACTTTCTCTTCTGCTTTGCCATGGACTGCTACTGATAATAGGTTTCTCAGAAATGCTACTGCGCCTGTGTGTTGCACATGGCTGCAGCTGACTCTTCTGGACTGTGTGCTGGCTGTGCTGCAGCCTAGTGATTTATTGTAGTGTTTACTACTGTAAACACTGCTGCAAATCTGGTACCAATAATTTGTGGTTTTCCAATCCTCCTTCATCATCTCCCTAGTTCTGAGGCTGCTAAAAAAAAAAAATCTTGCAGCTAGACAGAGGATGAGGGAAAAATGAGTCTGGGCAAACATGAAAAGACTTTGTGAAAAGGAGCACCACTCTCAGAGGCTTTGTTAACTGAGGTATGCTTGTTTATTAAAGATAATTGAGGTAGACTGCATCGATTGTGTGCAGTGGAAAGAGCACAAGATTCTGATAATGCTTCCCAGTAACATGGGCTTCTGTTTTGCACTTGCATCTGTTTTGCACAAACTATTCCTTGTGTATCTTTGACACACAGTGTGCGCATTTCCTCCTCCTAATTGTCCCAGTGTTGTGTTTGAGTGCACATGATGCTGCCACCTTGCTGAAGTTCCACATACCTGCTTAGTGTCTGGAAAAGAGACCCTCTGGGAACTGCCACACTTCTGAAGTGAAGAAAAAAAAGGCGTGATAGAAATATACTAAATAAAACAATTGCAGCGTAGAAGAGAGAGGGAATAAAAAATTCTGCCAGTCCTTCATTTGAAGCTCTCACATTGGTCTTCAGTTACAGCCATCTCTCTTTTATTATTCTTGGGCCTGTTCAAATCTGTTTATTATTAAACGTTGTTCAAACAGCCATACTAAGATGTATTGACATAGGAAGGTTGAGAGGCAGAGTACAGAAAGTGATTGTCCAAGTGCTCTGCCATTACTTGTTTCTAGATGGCCAGATATTTGTTGGCTCACTTGTGAGACCTGTTTTTTTTAAATTCTTTTTTTTAAAAAATAATAAAAATGAAACTAATCACATAAAGCATGAAATCAACACACTAGGAAACACATGGAACACATAATTCCCCAGTATCACCCAGATGAATTAGTGTTCTACAGCGTGTAAGTAAATATTTCCATAAATTACCATGTGAAGCAGGTGGGCAGTTGTTGGAATAGTTGATAAGTAAGGCCTGGTGTGCTCTGCTGGTTCACAGCAGGAGCTGGATTGCCTCTGTTTCACCCCAGTTTAAATTTTAATTTAGCTGGGAATCCAGTATATGGCCCTATGTGGGTTGGGTGTATTGCTGCCTATGGGCAGCTGTTAACATCAGAAGGGGGTAACGTTGACACAGCAAGAGACAAGATTTAGGAGCCTTAGAGTAGCTTGAGGGATTCGTTTCCCTTCCAGTCTCGGTCATTATTTCCCTGTTCTTGTCTGAGTTGAAATCAGCTTTAATGTGCAAAGTAATAACTGATGGTCACGGGAATTGTCAGCAAGCAGTCAGAGGCTTACGGCTCCTAAGAGTGAGGAGGAGAAGAATGAATTTATAGGTAGCAGAATGCTACACAGCCCATGCTAAGGGAGTATTTACATTTATACAAGGATAATCATCGTTTCCCTAGTCCTAGGAAAGGTTTGGATCTACCATTTCGTAATTGTGACCTGGTGCTGAAAAAATATCTGCCCAAATGCAGGGATCTCTGCTTCATTGCCGTGTAGCATGTTGGAGTTAAGACACAGATCTGTAGAAGCAGGAAGGAAATCGTCTTCTAAATCTGTTGTCTAGGAATAAAGCAAACATATTACTTCAGTAATATTTTTTAATTTTTTAAAAAATTTAAGTGAACATAACAAGACATTATACATCTAAAGAACCAAAGATCCAGCTGTGGGTAGAGTCTGTGGTTATAAAAGGCACTATGGCAAGTCCTCTGTCTTCATAGTAGAGAATGTAAATCTGTTGTGTCTTCAGCGTGACCTTGTTTGCTCACAAATTGAATGTAGGGGAACCATGTGTCCCAAAAGGTGACTTGATTTTCAATATGCTGCAAAGCTCTGGATGTACTAGTCAGCTTCTCTGTTAAAACAATAGTCCGTGTTCTTGCCAACTAGCTATGTATATTTAAATTTTCTACATCCTTCCATTTGCAGGAGTTACCTGTACAGGCTGCCACAAGAAAAGAAAGGATCAGTTTCTTGTGCAAAAGGTCTTTGTTTTCCCCAGAGGAAGTTGTTGTTGTTGTTCAGATTGTTTCCAACTTATGGAGAAGACCATGAGGCAAACCTATCATGAAGTTTTCTTGGCAAGATTTGTTCCAAGGGAGACTTGTCTTTGCCTTCTTCTGAGGCTGAAAGAATGTAACTTGCCCCAGCTCACCCCTGGGTTACCATGGCTGAGCAGGGATTCCAGCCCTGATTTCCAGAACCATAATCCAACACTCACCCAGTTATATTACACTGGCTAAAGTAATAAAAGTTTGCAACAAAAATGGATACTTTGCTTTGCCGTGAGCGATATTATTTCTAATATCATCAGCCAATAATTGTGCACGTCTTTACACTATATCCATAAATGATGAAAAGGCCCCATTAGCTAGTAATACCATTGACCAGTAATTGTGCTCATCTTCACACAGTATCCATAAATGAAGAAATGTCCCTTTTTCTCTGGGATGTCTCCAGCAGCGAGGGGAGATAGAAGAGCTAATTTTGTTCATCTTAACAGGAATATAATGCCACCTGTATACAATTTTTAAACCACATTCTCTAGTAGAGGGTGGTAGAGAGATACAAACCTACAAATCTTGCTTCTGTACTGTTGTTGTCCTTCTTCCTAAAATGTAATGTGTCATTTTAAAAGTCTCATAATTGACCAAAGTTGTTTTTTTTTGTTTTTTTTTTAGTAATGACAGCTGTAATTACATTATGGTTTTTGTTCTCCTCCTCCTCCTTCTCCGTATCTAATCCAAGAGCGCTGGCGTAAGGATTGAAAGCAGCTGTTGGGGTGTAGCCAAGGGGGCTGCCAAACCTTAAGAACTCCTCTTCTCTAGGGTCTGAAATTGACATAGTTTATCATTCTCCTGGGTATTCTTCAAGGCTCATTTGCTGTCCTTAACTGGGAGGGGACTGGGAGGAGCCAGGCAGAAAATGCTGAAAATATTTGGCATTTATATAGATGCCGGATTCTGAAAGGTGGCCGCTGTGTGTGCACCCTTGGGGGGAAAAGAAGATGTTGTCTTTGACCGAGGTCATTGTTTCTGTGTAGTTTTACGGCTGATCAATAGGGTCAGGAAAACTCCAGCTGTGCAGCGTACAAGCACTGGTGTGGACTTTTTGCTTCCGCCATTTTCCATTTTTCCTTTGCCCATCTGTTTTTCACTCATTCACTTGCTTCTTAGCTTAATGATTACATAGAGTAGCTTTCCTGCATGTCTGTTTAGGAATGCAAGAATTTCTGTGGTGGATCTGAGCAGGGTTTATCTAGTCTAGCAGGGTTCATCTAGTCTCTTCAACAATAGCCAGCCAATTGACTCTGGAAACTTACCTGCCAAGATGAATAATAGAACTTTTCTTGTTCAGAGGCAGTATGTCTTTGAAATATCAGATATTATGGACGATGAAGTAGCAGGATCTGGCTAACGGGTGTGGATGATTTTTAACATTTAGAAGTAGCAGAAGTTGCTTGTTAAACACACCAAATGTACCCAGCACTTAAAAATGCATATACAGGATAATCTCTGTCTCAGTTTACAATCTAGTAAATGCAACAGGGAGGAAAGAGGGAAGGGGGAAATAAGTAGACTTGGGCCCTGGTTCTTCAAGCGACATTCTTGTAATGACTGCCTCAAATAGAAGGAGTTTATGAAGGGAAGGACACCAGTGACAGCTGGTTTCTCTGCCAACTGGATGAAATGGCCCCTGCTGTCCCCCTCTCTCTGCCACTGAATGGGAAACAAGATGGCTAGATCCACGTTTGTTGAAGTTTCTATATTTTAGAATTTTAATAGTATTCTTTTATGAGTGTTTGGGCTTCTTCCTTCTGTTGCTTTGACTTGTGACTTGCAAATTTAGTTATAAACCCTTCGAATACAAGTTCAGAAATGATTCTTTTTGGGAATCCACAGTCAGCAGAGTGGAGTAACGTATCACACGCATGTGCAGGCATGTACAGACAGACCAGGGTGAAGGGCTGGACCTGTCAAATTCCAGCAAATGATGGCCACAGGCAATGCAGTGGGAATAATAAGAGGAGGAAGTTGTGCATGTTATATGCGTCGTAGATCCACAAATTATAGCTTTTGTTTCAGATACAAAATAGAATGCTCTGCTCTTGTAAATTGTTATCAGAATCTGCATGTCTTTTGTTGCATATCTGTTTAATGGACATCAACGCAGTCTGTTCAAATATGTAGATAAATGGGAGCTTTCCTTTCACTACTACAGCTTCTCTCTTTTTTTTGCATCTGCTTCTTCAGTAACCATTAGTGACATACACAGGTATAAGCCTACCTTCAGCCTCTGTATGTCTTTTGTGGGGGGGCATTGTAGAGGGTGGTAGTCTCTACCTCTCTGCAGAACAACCAAAGCCCCCCACTCACCCTCAGATTCACCATTGTATTGTGATAGCCCCCCCACCATAATTCTGTTTAGGATGTAGAGAAAGGAGTATCTGGTTATGTTCCCATAGCCAACCATAGAGCAATGGTAGCATCTGCTGAGACCTCTGGAGGACCTCAGCCAAAGTTGGTAGAAGACATCATTGTACTGCATCTTACTATGGGGATAAAGACCTTCCTCTGATTCTCCCCAGTGTCCCCCAATAATGGAATGGCCATGGTCGGAGGTACAGAGGCTATCATAGCATAACAGTGACTCATGGGAGCAGTGAGAGAAGAGGGTCCCACATACAGTACAGCCAGCCCCCCACATTTGTGGGTTTTGCTTTTGCGGATTTGATTATTCACGGATTATTTGCTATGACTTCTGCTGCCTCCCTATGCCATTTTTAATAGGCAGTGCAAGCCTAATGAGCTGAGAAACTGCAAACAAGGCTCATAAGTCTCTATTAAAAATGGTGTGGGGCAGCACTGGAGGTGGCAGGAAGCCTCACCAACCACCTACTTTCGCCTTAGGAAGAAACCCTGATGTCTCAAAGGAATCCATGGTGGGTTGAATGTGGTGATCATACTTTTTTGTGTGTTAAATATAGTTTGAAAGGGCCTATAGTTATTCATGTTTTGTCCACTCTCATGGGGGTCCTGTGCCCGTAACCCTAGCCAATGTGGAGGGTTTACTGTACTCTTATGCTATGATCAGCCACCTAGGACCACAACCCAGAAGTCCTCTGCGAGTGACTATGGATAGCAGTGGAGATAAACCAGAAAGCCACTAGCTGTATATATTGCAACATTAGTGTATTGAGAGAACTCTGAACAAATGTGCCGCTTCAGTCCAATCTTCTTAGAAGAACCGTTCTTCCTGGCTCATTTTTGTTTTGTGGCATTCTTCCCTCCGTCACTCTGAACACTCAATTCTGACCCCAAAGCTTATTGTGCCTTGCTCTTGTCTCACAGTGATGACTGTTGCCCACAAAAAGCGGAGTTATGAATGAATGAAATGTTACGAAACGGACTCCGGTATTTTGAAATCGGACACGGAGGCATGATACAATTATGGAACTTCCTCTTTTGTTTCCCTTGTGCTGTCAGTGATGGACAGGCTCCACAGAGCTGCCAAATTGTGATGACATGTGTCTTCCAAAGGATGGATCTTTTAACGGTCTTCACTGAGTCACCAGACCACAGCGTAATTGTTGCCTCTTAAGGACTGCTGAAAGTAATGAGTATTCCCAACTCTGCTTCTTTTGTGGAAGTGTAAACTCCCTTGCAAGTTGATTCTAGACCTCATCTTCATCACTGATTTGCGGGAGCATCCAGCTTGCACTGACTTTTATAATCTATTATAACTACAAGCTTCCCCGATTTGTTTGACAGGTTAGGGATCACAGCACTGTCAGAAAATGGAATTTCTTGAAAAGCAGAACCTGTGTACTGAAGAGAACATGGAGAATTTACAAAGGCTCTCCTGAGACCGACACATCCATGCTGCTTGCAAAAAATCTTAGCTGGCTTTGCAGCTTTTTGTTCCTTCTCAGCCCACTTTGCAAGCAGCATGCTCATATAAGTGGTTCCAAGTGAGCCTCGTAGGCAAGAAGAACTGATGGAGGAGCAGAACCCCCATCAAATTAATGGAAATTCTGCCTAATTTGGAAGCATCAGAAGAGTAATTTGTCAGATTATGGGGCGTCAAAAGGTAGAGGCTTCCTGTATTTTTATACTGTCTTTCAGTCACATTCTTAGGTGGAGCACAGGGTTTAGAAAACAAACTGAAACTTCTTTGGTGTGGGTTTTCTTATTGTTGCAGATTCTTTTCTAGCATTTCCTCTATGATTTACCAAGATAAGCTGGTCTGCCAGTGAATCTGCACCTTCTCTTTACTTTCTGTTTTCTACAAAGAGCCAGAGATCAGTGGCTGTGAGCACATGCTTTGTATGCAGAAAGACCCAAGTCTTGTCCCTGGAATCTGTAGGTAGGACCAAGAAGGCCTGTGTCTGAGACCCTGGAGAGTTACTGCAAGTCAGCATTAGGCATGAGCAGATTTGTCAGTCTTGCTTCTCCTGCCCAACTCAAGTTGTAAACGTTTTTAAATTTTGGTCTTAAAAAGTAAACTGAAACAAAATACTGACTCGTTTTTAGTGAACATAGGCAGCACTGAGTTGGATGGACCTATGTGTCTGACAGCTTTTTGATTCTGAGAGTGGTCATTGCTTTACAGAATGCTTATCTCTAAAATGACTGATCCAGTGCTAACAAACCTTAGTCCTCCACTTGTCTTGGACTTCAGCACCCAGAATTCCTGACTTTTCCAAGCTAATTGGGGCTTCTGGGAGTTGAAGTCCAAAATACCTGGAGGACCACAATTGGAGAACCTATTGGATTAATCAGATGTATCCTATTAGCAAAATCTCAATATAGGAGCCTTTTTTCTCTCTCTCTTTTTGTTTCTGAAACAGGTCAGATTTAATAAAGATGTTCTGTTTAATGGAAAGTGTCCCTTGCAGCATTTTTCTTGGCATTCGCTGCTACAATTACACACCAGAACCAAAGTTGCCACAGAGCAAGAAACAAATGTGCCATTTGCTTGACTTAAAGGTTCTGGTTCATTTATTGATTAAGCCCTTTGAAGTCCATGCCGTCCCTCTTCTGCTTGATAACAACTTACTGCCTCTTTTCTCCCGTGGCTAATGTCTGAAGAAATTAGAGTACACTTGTATGGGGAAAGAGGCCATTGCAGGTTTTGAGCAGATCATCAAAATAGGCAATGACATGTGTTTGTGAAGTGGATAAATAGAAGGGGGAAAAAAATACCAGCCCCAAGCAGGGCAGAATAAAACTTTGCAGAATAAACTGAAATGTCCCCATCATTTCCTAACCTAACCTGAGGACTCAGATGGGATTTGGGCTCAGGATCTACAATGGGAGATGGTCCTATAATAGAAAGTAACAGCTTCTCTTTGTACTCTGCTGCCTAAACCCAATGCATAAATGGTGTCCTTCATATGATGCCCTTGGTGGAACTTAGAGACTGTGATGGACACATGGGAGGAGAAAGTCTTAAGATTCCCTCTCTTTGAAGGTCAGCCATATGCAGAGGTTGGAAGTGTATCTTACACACGGCCATGCTGCTTGGGTGATTCTGAGACTTGCAGCCCATAAAAATTATATTTTCTGGCTCTGACTACGCATTCCCCAAAGAGTGAAGGACCATTATAAGACTGAAGAACCAGCTTGTATTTGGGCCTGCTTCATAGCCAAAAGTTCCTCTGTTATTCTCCAATACCAGTGACAGTTTTGTGAGCTACCCCTTAAAGTCTCTCCTGAGCCACCATTTCATGTTGGTTACATATTAGATAGACCAAGGCAGCAAATTTATTCAAAAACGCCTTTTCCAAGCAAGCTCACACAAAGTGCTTGAGCGCTAAAGTATTGCAAAATGTGTTTCAGCAAATGTTAAATGGGAAATATTCATTGCTGGTAACTTAGTTGGTATTAAGTACAGAAAAATCACAGTGTATAATCAGAGCTTTTAAAGATAATATTCTGAAGGCACCTTTATTTGCTTAAATGCCTGGACAACCTTATGAAGATACCCGAAGAGTATGCAGTAAATTCTTTTTTGTGCTGTGTGATTTGCTGACAGGTGTGTGTGTGTAGTGAAAGAATGTGATCTTATATTGTATGTATGGATAGGAGATAGCAGTAAAGTATGCTTGAATGGAGTGCCGGTGTGGTTGGGCTACGAACCTACAGAACAGGGGTCAATTCTCTACTTGGCCATGGAAACCCACTGGGCGCATCACACTCTCTCAGCCCCAGAAAACTCCATGATAGGTTTGCTTCTGGGTTGCCGTAAGTCAGAGAAAATGACTCGAAGCTCCACAAGAACAACAGCAATGTTTGAATGAAACTAATTCGTGGTGCTTGGCAATCCATCTTTCAAAAGCAAATATAGTCCCAGTTTTATGTTCTCTTCCACCTTTGTTGATACACAGAAGTTGGGAGCCAAGACTATGCTTGGAGCTTACAGGGCCATCATCTTCCACTTCGAGATGCGTGCTATACCACTAATTAATATTTATTGCAAACTTAAATTGGCAGGTTGCTATGCCAGGATTATGAAGGGGATGAGGAAAGTTGGAAAAACCCAGTGGAATGCGGAGTAGGCTCATTCTCCACTGTTCGAGGTTGAGAGGGAACATAGAGCAAGGTGGGGGGGAGCATACATGCATGGAATATAATACAAGTTCATGTTGGAAATGATGCTGATACATTTTGAACTAGCTTGTGGCAGTTTTTAAAACTATTCATAACTTTCAATATGTCAGGCCTTTGCTTGATTTAGGTCAGAGGTTCTCAAGCTTCATCTTACTTTGTGTCCCCATCTGGTGTAAAATCTGTGTAAACTGCCTCCAAGGGCTATTCAGATATTCCATAGCAACAAACCCCCATCTGCTCTTGTGTGTGCTCTTGAAAGGGAGCAATTCCAGTTATTCGACAAATGCATCTCTAATGTAAAGGTGTTTTTCCTTTCTCTTAAGTACCCACTAAAAGTGTTTTTCTAAGTCTGTGTCTCAAATTTAATGTGCAGTAGGGATTCAAGTATAAGATCTCAAAGTAAGGGAACTGAAGTTCAGGAAGGCAAATAGAGGAGGGTGGGCAGAATTGTTCTAGGACAAGGGCAAGGGGTGGGAAATGCATTGCCTTCAGATTCCATTTTTGCATCCTCTGAAGATACCTCATGCCAGAAAGTGGCCAAAAGGGGTGCTTTGCCACTCTTGGAAGTGGGTATCTTGAAACCTTTGACCTCCCCCTTAAAACTGGAAGTGAGTGTCCAGCCATTTCCAGATCTGATTTTTGTTTTCTGGTTTTAGCATATTTATGGGAACTTCTGGCCCTGCTGCAGCTCCATGTGGGTGTCAAGGGTGAAAATCTCCTCCCCTAGACCCACCTGAAGTTACCCAAATTTGTTCTAAGGTAAGATTGTACAACTGCCAGAGATTAGCATTGGCCTCCTGGAGGACCTGGGGAACAGATACATCTCTCGATGCTCTCCATTCTTTTTTTTAAAAAAATATAATAGTTTTTTCCTGGGCTCTCAGTTTTAAGCGAGGATTTCATTTACCTGGGTAGTGAACCAGAAGTTGATTTCTGATACACTTAGTGATTGAATAAAGATTTCTCCTGGGCATAAAATAGCCCAGGGTGCAGAAATATAAGGAACTTACCCCAATGGTGTTCAGGAGGGTGTGGGGAGGCGAAACAGAAATGAAAATCTGGAGGCCATAAGTGATGCAAAAACCACCTTGGGTCCCCCATGGCTCATTGTGGGAGTATGGCTGCAATCCTGTATGGCTCAGCATAGCACTGGCCATTTCCACACTAGACTATTATAGCACTATTATTCCACTTGCAACATCCTATAGAATCCTGGGGTTTGCAGTTTAGGGAGAGGCCGGCTGGCCCCTAAACTGCAAACCCCAGGATTCCATAGGATATTGCAAGTGGAATAATAGTGCTATAACAGTCTAGTGCGGAAATGGCCATTGTCAACCTTTATGCAGACTAAGGTGGGTCACGTACTAGCCCCTGACTTACTGAACAGCTTCTGAAGCTGTGTCCACATAGTAAGGCATAAAATGAATGTGGCAGCACTGGGGCCTCTGCAGGCCCTGGCAGATTTTAGCACTGATGTCATCATTTCATACCTGGCTGTGAGGAGACACTTCTGCGATCCTGCCTTGTTCCTCACTGCAGAGAATGACTGTATGGGGGGCTTCAGGGGCTGTTGGGTTAGTCAGGTGGTGGTACATGACCCAGCTTAGTATAAGCTTGCATTGGAGACGTGCTATGCTATGCTGAGCCATACAAGGTACAGGGTTTTGCAGAGCAGGGGGTGAGGGAAATACCAACCCCACAGTGCCCAAAAAAAGACATATCCATGCATAAGGGAAACATACACACACCTGTGCTCCTAAAGAGATACCGACCATTGCCTGTTACCCAACATCTTCATTAGATGCTTTGGGCTTGGTACTCTGCCTTCAGAGGCTCAGTAGGTGGCCACCAGAGATAAGCCCTGTTCTAGACACTTCTTCTCTGTGGAGCACCCTCAACCAGAAATGTTTAAGAGGAAGACCAGTTTGCTTTCTGCTCATTCCTGGTGTGTTGTCACCCATGAGTCAGAAATCATAATTTAGAAGTGGCTATATGTTAAGTTAGCTAGGAAAGCAGTTCATGGGTGGTGATCAGCTTGTTTAGCAATTGAGTAGAATTTGTTTTCAACCGCAATTCCTGGTTTGTATGTAGTGACATACCAGGAAATGGAGAAAGTGAAACTCTCTGACTCTTTTCCCTTCTTCAGGAAGCCTCTAATTCAGAGTGCCTTTCTTGACACTATCCTACATTTCCAATAACTGGGAATGAGAGGTGTGTGTTTGTGTGTGTGTGTGTGTGTGTTTAGGGCACGAGGAGGAGGCTGGAAGGATTCCCATAGCTGAATATGAAATTGCAGCTCTTCCCACCCAGCCCCCTTGCCCTTCCAGTGTTCTTTCTTTACCTAATAGCAAAGGAATGCAGACAGCTATCAGGTATTGCAGGAACAGCTGCATCTCTTAGAAGAGCTGAAAAGGAGATATTTCACGGGAGACGCTTTAGGTCACATTATAGGGACTCTTAATAATGGGCCAAATAGTGTGACATCAAGGGAATGACCCTGGTTTCAGCCAGCACAGAATGGTGGAGCTGTTAATGTTGATTTATTTAAACTTTCTGATCCTGTTGCCTTTCCCAAAAGGCGTGTTCGTTAGCCTCTTGGCTATGGAATGCCTTCTCCAGGGAGACCTGCCTGGCAACATGATTCAAATGCCAAGCAAATGCATTTTTTGAAAAATCCAATACTTTTAAAATGGTGTCATGGTTTTATAGCTTTTTTGATCTGTGGACTTTATTCCTATGTCCTCTGCTTTAAATGTGTTCTGTTGCTGCAAAATTTCTTAACCTCTAGTCTCTGCTTTAAAATTGTTTGTGGTATTTATAATGGTGATGGGGTTGGATTTGTTGTAACTGGTGTTGGTTTTGTTTACCGTCAGCCCTGGAACTCAGAGATGTTTGGACAGAAGGTAGCATATAAACTTTTAAACAGGATTGTATTCCCCTTTTATGGAAACACAGAGAGCTTAAAAGTCTTCATTTGGAATGTGCAGGAGAGGAAGGGAAAACTCCCAAATGTATGAATAAATACAGATCCATATATTCAGAACTGACACAAGCCAAAAAAGTAAAATTTTGAGGGTGGTTTCAGAGGTGATATAGTGGCATCGTGTGTTAATGAGCTGTGTATATCGAGCCCTGTCCAAGGAGCAGGAGTGCTATTTATTTAGACCCTTGGACTGTATTGCTTACAGTTGTTTGCATACTGTTGTAGCGTCAGGCTGCAAAAAACGCTTTCTTCAAAACAGAGAAAAGGCCTTGCTAGTTCAGGCTGTTTGGGTTTAGCTGAAATAACCCCTCCAACCATAATGCTTTCCATGCTGAATTTCAGTCCAAAAGCAAACATATTTTTGCCAGATTGGACAAAATGTTGTAACTGGAATGCAGGAAGCAAACAGCTTTGCACTTCGCTCTGTGTGCATGCATTTCTGTTTTGCTTTTGTTTTGTTTTTCCCCTTCAGGCCCAGATGAGACAAAACCAACCTTTGTGCTGTAGGATGTGCTCGGATGTTTATCATGCGCCCTTATCGAGGCCACATGTTGTGTTGCTCATTCTAAGGACCCTTTCACACCACACTGCCCAATTAAAGCACTGTTGTTTCTCTTTATCTGTCGTGGCTGCATCCCTTGGAATCCTGGGATTTGTAGTTTTATGAGGGGGTTTCCAACGTAACTGCCATGGCAGCAACCTGTGGAATCCAGGGATTTGCAGTCAGGGAGAGCACTTTGGCTGAGAACTCTCAGTACCCCTCCGTGAACTGCAAAACCCAGGATTCCATAGGATGTTGCCGTGGCAGTTAAGTTGGAATCATAGTGCTATAACAGTATAGTGTGAATGGGCCCCACTCTACAGCAGGTGGTCACAATTAGAGTCATTGATGCACTAAACTGGACTATGTTGTATAGTGAGATTGTGGTCGGATCCTTCGTGGGCCTAAATAAATCCATAAGTGACTTTGGTGACACTCCACAGCTTATTGTCTCTTGTGGATAGCAAGATGACTCCCTTGGGATAACATTACTGAGACAGCCATCTCTGAAATAGGCCTCTAGATCCTTGAGTGTGTAAACAAGCTCTTACAGTGCAAATATTTTCACGGATTGTGTAACGCAAGATGTCTGCAAAATTTACAGTTCCACAGTGATTTATGGAAGCCTTCCTATTTATACAGGCGTGTTTACAGTTCCTAGGGCCCAGTGAACTGTAAAAAAAGGTGTGCATTTAAAAGGAAAACGGAAAGAAAGGCCAACAAGCCTTTTCCCATCCAGTTTTCTTTCACCTTCTTTCTTTTCTGCGGTAGTTAATTTAAAAAATACTGCTTTCTTCCATGGCTCCTGATCCTTGGCTTTCAAATACTGCTCCTTCTTTACAATTTTTTCTTTGTTGTATTTTGCATGCATTCCTAGCTGCACTTGTTGAATTTTTGAATGCCTCATGAAGGAGATTTACAAAGAAACTCATATTTGCTATTCTCTTTTACTTCTGTTGTTTGGGATATAGTGTCTTTTTCCACTGTAAGAGCTAAGAATAAATGACCCCAGGGGGTGGGTAGCTTTTAAGAAATCCATTACTCTCAACAGTGTCATATGATACTGTTCTGGGGTGAGGACTTATTAGTTTATGAATTTTTATTTTATTTTATTTTATTTTATTTATTTATTTTATTTTTATTTTCAGACTTTCTGGTTAAAACAAAGTCATTTTTCCCCCAGTGCTCTTCTGCTTTTCATTATGTAAGATTGCAAAAGTGCCTTCCTAATTAGGGAAATTAAAAGAAATGGAGTGATGGGTGTGGAAGTTTATAGAGTGAATTTCTGCGTGGAGATGGGGTTGAGCATACGTGAAACCAAAGTGGAACCATTTGGAGTTGTCAGATCTCAAGGCCTGGTCTCAAGTCTCCATTTTTCCCAAGTCATCTCTCCAGGCGGGAGAACAAGGTGCAAGATTCCCAGCCTCGGGGAAGAGGAAAAGACTGTGTATAAATCTCTGGTTCAGATAGCAGAACAACTTACCACAGTTTCCAAGGATAAATTGATTTTTTTTTCTGCCAACTTGCAAAGGGTGTCTAAGAAAAAGCCTATCTATTTACAGTCTGCCCTCTACATTGGCAGGTTTGACTTTCATGGATTTGATTATTTGCAAGTTTCTCCCTGTCCCCCCCGACTACCTCAGGTGCTTTTTTTCCAGAGGGAACTTTGCTCTCAGCAGCTCTGATCAGGATCCGCAGCCCTTAAAAAAAACAACACCCTCTTGTCCTCTCCCTTCTCTGCCAACAGCTGCTTGGCCAGCTTAAGGATGGATCATAGCCTGATGTTTCAGCACCACAAACCCTCTGTTGATGTCATGCCACATCCAAGGAAGGAGATGGAAGAGAGAGAGGAAGTATAGGACCACCAGACCAACCCACCCCCTTTCCCTCTCCTTTCCCTGGTCCAGTTTGGACCCTGGGTGCTTGTTTTCCCCGCCATCTCCCAACCCCCATTCCCCCCCATTTTGATATTTGCAATTTTTCCACTTTTGCAGAGCTCCTGCTCCCCTAAGCCCACCGAATGTGGAGGGCCAGCTGTACTTGGTAAGCTTCCCTAACCTTAACCCTTCCTAGTCATGGAACCAGGGTTCACCCTCAGCTCTGCCACACCCACCTTCTAACTCTCATGGACTAGAAATAGCTTGGCACATCCATCCCAAGTTGCACATTTCTGGTTCTTCAGAGCATCACATCCTCAGTTTTGGCCTTGAAAGGCTAGGCATCTTTCAGTCTTCTATTCCCCCCCCCCCCCGGTATGTTGATTCTGGAAAAATAAAAATTGCTTTGTTTAACGGTCAGAAAAATCAACTGGGCATGTTTAACAGAAAAGGGAGTGTGCACCCAAGAAATGAGAGTTTTACTCCCAGCATTTCTGTCTGGAAGAAATTACTCCCTTCTCATGTTCTCTCTTCCTCCAGGATCTTTCAGAACTGGCATTGCAATTTCTCCATTCTTTTTTAAGAGCTTGCCAGTAGAGAGATGTAGTAGGGTAGCAGGAATCTTGCCAAGACTCTCTGTAGTCCTGGAGAGAGAAATGTGCCCACAAAAAATTGAGTTGTATGCTATAATGTCCATCATAACTGTCCATACTTACGACATGTTTGATGTCTGTGCATCCAGTTACAACCGGACATAACTGCTGATGGAGGAAATGTCAGATGAAATGGAGCAGACCCAGGCATTTCCTTGAACAGAACACCAGGGAGATTTTGTTTTGGTGGTAATGGTTCATTTTGTAGGGTCTGGATTTTACAGAGTAGTGATGTATAGCTCTTGAGGTGCACAGTTCAGGTTGAAAAATTTCTTTGCTTTATTTTCATCCTGCTCTCATTCTGGGAAAATACCTGGAAAAATGCTAGAAAGTTAGTTTTTTTCAGGTTCTTCTTTAATGGAAAGGCAGATGTAAGCTTCTTGTTAGAATCTTAAAAAGGCTCTATCACTGCTTTTAATATTGTGGGACAGCCTGGCAGAGGAGGACTTGGTATCATACAGACAAGTGTAGTGTTTTTTGGTTTAATCTGTGATGGATGATAAAGTTTTTGTTTTCAGAGTGGTAAGCCACAGATCATATAAAAACCTTAAAACGCTTATGTCGATTCAGCAAAAGTTTGTAGGTCACACGGCATAACCACTTGTGAGTTTGCACTGCCTGCTCCTATTTTGCAAGCGTTGATTCCAAATCTGCTCTTTTATGCCTCCAGCAAAGTGAGTAGTGTGAACGGTGTTTTCCTCTGAGTTCAAAATCAATCAGGAAATTTGCTGGGCGAGTTCACTCAGAAGGAGAGAAGAAATTAGCAAGCTGGAAGCGCTGTGGAAGCCTGTCTGCCATAAAATAAGTCAGTTTGAGAAGAAGTTTTGGTTCAAAGCGGATTCTTGCCATTCCCAGCTTCTGGGCTACTGATCAGGCTTGCTTGAGATAAGCTGGGAGGGAGGGTCATTTTGCAGAAGGATAGCTCAGTGTTGGGGGTCAGAGGTGAAGAACCCCTCTACTAATTGCTCTAGCATGCTGATGGAAGTGGCGGCTGATCTATGACCACAATACAGTTACATGACTGTGAGAGAAGTGGCCACAGCTAATCCCTTGCTGTAGCCCAGGGCTTCGCAATCTGCAGTCCTCAGGCTCCACGTTGCCCTCTGGCTAATTTTAAAAGCCCTCCGTAGGCAGGCGGTCAGCGTGTAATTACTTCATTAGTGGATTAGACTTGGTCTTGGGAGATCCAGGGGCAAGTCCCATGATATTCACTGGATCACCTTGAGGCTATCACCCTCTTTCTCAGCATGACCTACCTTACAAGGTTGTTCTGAGGATAAACTAGGTGCAAGGAGAACCATTGAGCTCATTGAAGGAAAGATTGGGTGTAAATGTAACTAAGCAATGATTTCAGACCCCTGGCAAGAGCCAGTCTGTTCAGCGGGCCAGTGAGTGGGAGAAGAAGGGGAGAAATGAAAAAAGGACTGGCCCCTACTTACTGCTACTGGATGGCCCCCAAAAGAAAAGCATCTTCCACACACTGCTGCAGAGAGAGGGAATATACTCTAGCTCTCATCCATGTCTTCTAAGTTTTTGATGCCGCAGCAATGAGGACAGCCAGTTTCTGCCTTGCTGATGGACCGGTGTAGTGGTATCAATTTGATCTTACAGCGTTGGTTTAGAAAGGGCATGCATCTTCACATGTGTGTTTCGGGGATTCTGCTGTGATGCCTGCGAGCATCTTACACTATAAACAATGCAACTTTTGGGCTTCATTGCAATCACTCCTACCAAAAATGACTTGAGCAGTCAATACAAGTGAAGAAATAATGCACAGGGAAGCAAAGAGATGAATCATTTCCCTTAGGAGTGCTGAGTTAGAGAAAGCTGTGGCTCAGTCATTGAGCACAAGCTTTGCCTGCAGAAGGGTCCAACTTTTCCATTCTACATCATCTCCATCTAAGGCTGGGACCTGGCCTTCCTGAAAGCTTAGACAGCTCTTTCAGTCAAGTTGGACCAATCTGATGGCCTCCAGATATGATGAACTGCAGTTCCCATCAGGATCATGGGTACTGTAGTCCAGCATAGCTGGAATGCCTAACTTAGAGGAAGGTTGGTGTGGACATTGCTAAGCTAGGTCGACCAGTGGTCTGACTTCAGTACAAGGCAGCTTTCAGCATTGCTGTACATTTAGAAAAGAGAAGATCTGCAGAGCTGCGAATGGAGATGAACAGAGACTAAACTGAAATCTGGGTAGGCGTGTTCGTGGGACAGTTGTGCATGCCAGGGGAAGAGGGGCATTTTGCCCATTTGCCAGTGCATGATTGGAAACAGGTTTAGAATTATTGATGCAATAATTATTTCAGGAAGAAGTAGTTGGTGAGGAAGAGATTTGTGGAATAAATCTGTGTTGTATGAGAAAATGGAATTAGTTGGAGGTGTATAAATGGGGACAGTCTCTTGGCATGTGTTCTAGTGGTGGTGGTTTTAGCCCAAGATTCAGCCATTAATCTGGCCTTTTTTAAATGTATGTCAGACATCTGATATCTCTCCTATTATATTGGGAATGCTGGATTCTCTCTATTTGCATGGAGCAGGAGTTTAGAGTGGCAGCTACCGTGGATAATTGTTTTTTTCTTTCATGTGCTAGCCAGGAGCTTCAGCGCTATGCATGTCACCAAATCCTACTCTCTCTTTTCCTTCTCCAGGTGTACCTTCCGATTCCCTAGCACAAACATCAAGATCCAGTTCACGTCCCTTTACCATAAAGAGGAGGTAAAAGAGGATGCCTCATCGCCTCCGCTTCGGCCACTCTACCCTCAGATCTCACCTCTTAAGATTCACATTCCGGAGCCGGATCTCCGGAACCTGGTCAGTCCCCTGCCGTCTCCCACTGGCACTATCAGGTAAGGAAATTGCATGTTGCCATCACTGCTTATCAATAATGCTGATGCAGTTACTCCAATGTTCAGGCCCCTCTTCATCATCTAATACATAAAAGTCAAAGTTTGTCTGTCTGTGTCAGGTGAAGATCTCATATGATTGGCTGCCTAAGAAGATTCTGTGGAATCTTGGGGTTTGCAGTTTAGGGAGGGGCCTTTAGAATTGTCTGCCAGAAAGCTCTTGGGCCTGTCTTGCATAGGCCAGTTGCTATGGAAATGAGGCCTAGCAGGGAGGAGGAGGGCAGTATATTCCCTCAGGAAACCAAGTTCTGTATGTTAATAACTCTGAATACAGATTGGATTGGGGAATATGGGGGAAAGTTACAGGTACTGGACAAGTCAGTTTGGGGAATTAGAGACGCAGGATCTCAAATCTTTCTAACAAGTATTATCTATGAAAATAAAATCTTGGGCAACTCTGGGTATATACCCTAGTAGGAAAAAAAAACAACACCGCCCAAATGCATGGTATTTGGGCCAGGCTTGAAGGGAGGAGGCTGGGATTACCTTTTCTTTTTGTGGTAGACTCTTGTGTCATTCAGAGGGTGTTTGCAAAAATGTGGTGTGTTGAGTTTCTCCCTATTCTCAACTCTTAGTTGAGATCTGTAGTCCTGAGGTGGCTTATTGTAAACAGCATCACAACCCTTGTTTGGGAGAAAGCGTAAGGCTATCATCTCACAGTGGCGAAGCACATGCCTTGGAGGTCCCTAGTTCAATTCCTGGCCCTCTCCAGTTAGGAAAGATCAGGTAGCGTTTGACCAGAAAAGTGTCTTTGCCTCATACTCTGGAGAACTTTTGCCAGTGAAGACTATACAGTGTGAGGCTAGATCAGGCATACGCAGTCTGCAGCTTCCATAAGTTCCAGCCAGCATGACCTGTAGCGAGGGGACTGGGAACTAATACTTTGAAAGATCTAGAGGTTCAAAGGTTGCTTTTTCCTGCACTATCTGGAATATAGTCAGCCCTCCACATTTGCTATGGTTAGGGGCGCAGGATCCTCACAAAAGTGGGAAAATTGTGAATATCAAAATGTATTTGTGTGTCAGTGGGAAGGGGGCCGGGGAATGGTGGGGTGAACAGGCACCCAGGATCCAAGCCAGGTCTGGGAAAGGAGGGGGGAGTTGATTGGCATGGTAGTCCTAGACTTCCTCTCTTTTGCCCGTCTCCTTCCTTGGGTGTGAGGAGCATCAGGGGAGGGTTCGTGGTGCTGGGAAGTCACGCTGCAATCCATTCTTAGCTGGTCTGGCAGTGTCTAATGGAGGAGGAGGAGGTGGACTGGAGGTGGGTTTTTAAAGAGGTACAAGGCCTGATTGGAGCAGCAAAGAGGGAAGGTCCCCCTGGAAAAGACGTGCCTAAGGTGTGGGGGTCAGGGTCTGAAGAGATTTGCAAATACTCAAATCTGTGAAAGTAAAATCCAGACATGTGGAGGGCCAACTGTACCTTATTTTTCTATATGAACATGCCAGAGTCTCAAGATCTTCAGAGGAGGGCTTTCTCTCACTCCCAACACCATCACAGGCCTGTCTGATAAGGACAGAGGAAAGAACCTTCTTGGTGGCTGCTCCAAGGCACTGGAATTTTGTCCCATGGGAAGCTAGGCTAGCCCCTCTGTGCACTTCTCTCCTCAACCAGCAATGATCAGACAAGCATTTAATGATTCACTGGTTTTAGGGAGTTGTTTTGTAGGATGTGCACAATGTATTTCTAACTGTATTGTTATATTTTTAAATGATTTTACACTTCTTAAAATTAATAGTGTTTTAATACAGTAACTTCAGCATCAGATTTTTAGCATTTTAGTTTGTTTTAGTCTTTTTTGTAAGCTGCCTTAGGTCCCAGACTGGAAGAAACATGGAATATTAAATAAAAATAAACAAACAAATAAATCAGATAGACAAACGCCTAGTGTATGGCACCTCTAGATGTTTTTCTGCTGCTGGTTTCGCTGCTGGGTATGAGCCATGGGCGGGCTGAATACATGTGTTTAGTTAAAATAAGAAAGGAAAAAAAAAGGTGCAAGTTCTATTTTCAGGTTCTTTTTAGCAAAAGCATTTGTGGTTTTGTCATGCTACATCCTCCTTTTGATTGCTGTGGGGTTAGGTTTCCATAAGTTGCTTTTGTGGGCCGCAGAGCTGCGAAACAACCCAGCAAATGCCCTGCATTTTTTGTTCTTCCTTCTATCCATCATTGAGACTAGATTCTCTTCACCATGGCCACCAGCCCACACACATCTTTGAAAGCGGCTTTGTTATAAAGAGAAAGTGAGAGATGATAGTCCTGTTTTCTCCTGTCCAGTCCTGCAGAAGAGTGTTTTACAAGGCGCTGCACTGACGCTTCAACATCCGTTGAGGCTTAGCAGCAGCAAAGCTAACCGAGTTTCTTGAAAAACCTCTTTTGAGGTTTTCTTCTTTTACTCAGCTTTTACATTCTCCATTCCTCATTTCAGAGGTGCAGCTGCTAAGTTTATACATCCCTTGTTCTGGTTTGCCCCACGTGAGATAATTCTGTGCCCTGCTTTCTCTTCTCAGGAAGCCAAGCAGATGAGATCAGTTGCTTTCAAAATATTAGAGTAATGTATTATTTCTGTGGCTTGCTGTTATTGTTGTTAATGAAAAAGTCAAGTACTCTAGGAGTACCTTTGAGCCATGAAGCCCACTGGATGGCAATCTCTCTCTCTCAGCCAGACTTACTTACAGAAGTGCTACTCAAAATGGTGGCCTGTGGACCAGTGCCAGTCCGTGAGTCCTTGGCTGCCTGTCCACAGCGACTTTCCAGGAAGGAAAGAAACAGTTGTAATCAATGAGTACAATAATTGTGCCATCCCTTGGGAGGAAAAGCCAGTCCCCACATCAGAGAGCATAAGAAGATCTGCCTTACAGGACTTGTCGAGGTGTTAAAGAAAAGGGAAGGAGGCCCTTGAGAAAATATCCTGGGTTTCTACAACTGAAGTGTGGCTCCTATTTCTTTGATTACAGAGCTTCAATAAGTTCTGGGTTTGGACTACAACTCTCAGAATCCCCTAGCCAGCCTAGTCAAAAGATATGCAGATTCTGGGAGTTGCAGTCCCCCCCTTTAAAAAGTAAACATCCCAAGCTCTGTAATTAACTTGCAGAATTAATCATGTGCATTAGCTTTAGCGGCTGTCGATGAGACAAATTCATGAGCAGGAATCAGTCCAACAGCTACAAGCAGTGCTGACTGGATGAAGCCTCTTTCCATATGCAAGATGCTGGATACAACCACATACCCTCCAGCGTATCCCAGATGAAAACCAGGACGCGTGCAGTCAAGATGGCAGAAGTGATAAATGAGGAAGAAGGGGAGAGTTTGCTTTAGCCAGAGTGTAGGAGGAAAAGCAAGATTCTGCCCTCTCCTTTCCTCTCCTTCCTGCTGAGCTAATCGAGTGCAAACCACTTTTGCATTTTGAAGTCAGATTGCAGTGATTGAAGTGAGCTGCAGACAAAGAAAGGAGGAGGAGGGGGGAGAGAAAAACTGGGACATTTTAAAAAATCAGCTGAAAGAATGGGATGACAGAAAATTGATCGGGATTGTCCCTGCCAAATTGGGACAGTTGGAAGGGATGCAACCTGGGCAAGAAGAGTTGGCTGCTTTCATGTCCTACTTTGGATAGACCACTGCTGGCAACAGGAGACTGGATTAGATGGAATCGGGGGTCCGATCCATCAGGGGAATCCATCCTCGTCTGCTGAAGTACACTGCCTTGCTTCATAGGCAACCAGACTTCACTAGAGTTTGGGGAATGATTTTTTGCCAGAGTAACCGGTTGCTCCACATCTTCTTGCCTGCTTTGAGGAATGTCAACAATCCACATGGGGGGGGGGTTTGTAACCTTTCTGGTCTGCCCCCCCCCCGTGTTGGGAAGTGGTTCTCATTAGCTCAGCTTTCCAGTCTGTGTGTGTGTGTGTGTGTATGTGGGTGTGTTCTCGCTCCCCTCCCTTTGGTAATGTTCACTTGCCTAATTTGGTGTGCATTTGCCTTGCTGTCCCCTGATTGGCCACCGGGAAACTGGCTGGAGCTTTTAGAGATCCGAAATTAGTTTCCTTTTTGGAAAGCCGAGCCTGGCCCTGCCCTCGGTTGGTGCTTCCCGGCTAGCTTTTCTTGCATTGGCCGGGCCAGCTTTTGCTGCTCAAACAGGAACACACACAGCCAGTTCAAAACAAACAGTCCCAGCCCTACTGACCCCCCCCCTCTTATTTCTCCCGGACTGCCTCTCTGTTTACTTTCTCAACTTGTTTTCCTGCCAGGTCCTCCCTCCACCCTGGAAGCTGTCTCTGGTTTCCTTTCTTATACAGCAATCTCTGTCCTTTCCCCACGTTGTTGCTGTTTTCAGCAGAATTTTAACCAAAGGGGGGGGGAATACTCCACTTTTGTTAAACTTGGTGAAAAATTGGAATGTAAACATTTGGCCCTGTTTTGTCTTCTTGCATTTAGACGGTTAAAAACGATTTTTTTTTTACAGTCCCACAAAAAAAGTAAGATTTGCGTTCTTATGCAACATAGGGCAAGATGTGCCTTGGCCATGGGTAGAGAGCCAGTAGAAACATCCTGTGTATGAGATCATGGTTTGTGACTATGGCCAAAGTCTTTTCTGTAAGGCAAGGTTTTGTGGAAACGGGTGTGATGGGTGTAAGACATTTTCTCTTCTTTTGATAGTATGAAAATTTGGGGCCCTCCAACCGAAGCTGGATCAGTTGGAGACTGAGGATGGGGATGGCTGCTTAGTTGTGGCCAGAAAGGAGGAGATACTTAATCTAGTGAGGGCATAAAATGTTTGCATAAAATGGATGTAACCTCATTTATGTTTCTGGATACAAATTTATAAACAATTGATGTCTTTGCAAAAGGAGTACAATGCATTCCCCCAAAGTGGTGAAGAATCTGGGTATCTATGTGCCTAGACCAGTGGTCCTTAACCTTTTCTTTGCCAGTGACCCCCTGCAAATATAATTTTTTGCTAGAGACCTCCCCCCAGGACTTGCCTCATTTAAATATCCAAATATTTAAATTTCCAAATATTTATTTATTTATTAAACATTTCTGGAGGCTAGGATTCAAATCCCTGCTCAGACACTGGGTGACATTCTCTCAGCCTCGGAAGAAGGCTGAAAGGAAGGCAACTCCCCTCCCTTTGAACAAGTATTGCAAAAAAAAAAAGACTCTTGGTTCATTTCACTTTAGGGTTGCCGTAAGTCAGAAGTGCATTGAATGCACCCAATGACAAAGCGCTGCTGACAAGAGGAAGTCTTTTCTAGCCATTGTGTCTCTCCCTTTTGAAAACTGACTTATGACAGCCTTAAGCTGAACCTGTCATGAGAGTTTTCTTAGCAAGATTTGTTACCTTTGCCTTTCTCTGAGGCTGAGAGAATGTGACTTGCCCAAGGTCACCCAGTGTTTGAGGAAGAATTTGAATAGCATTCTGGGCCAGTTTTTTAATTTCCTTTTGGGAGCACAGAAGAGACATTGCAAGCACATTTGATGGGGAATGTGAGAGAGGGGCTTCTCCATGGCTGCCCCTAGATTCTGGAGCTCCCTCTCCAGGGAGGCCGGAATGGCCCCCTCTTTGCACTCCTTCCAGTGGCATGCAAAGACTTTTTTATGCAGGCAGACATTTTATTACAAAAAGTTTTTAAAAGAATGGGTTGGGGGTGCTGTACTGCTTTAATTTTAATTTCTTCTTTTAATCTCTTTTTAGCATATTCTTTAAACGATTCTGTTTTATTTTATGTTTTTGAATTGCATTGTTTTAATAGGTAAGCTGCTTTGAGGCACAATGTGGGGCATAAAGCGGGATACAAATAAAGATAAAGGGTATTCAAACCTTCCTTTTTAATCAACATTCATGAACTTTTAATAATGTGTGTCTTAACTTGAGTCTTCCCTTCCTTTCCTTGTGCACTGTAGACGCTTTCGCCCATTAACTAAATGCGCATGGCGTTGCATCCAAACACAAACTGGGCCCCTTTCATCCCTTCTAGTTTTCCTCCACAATCTCTTACTGGTGAATTTATTTACATTTCTGTACTGCTCAAAAGCCACCATTCTCCAAGCAATTAAGTAAAGAATTTTGATTATATGTTAATACTATCTTTTGTTATTATTACATGGTCTTTGAAAAACGGAACCCAACCGTTTCTGTTTATTGTTAAAAACACTGTATTTACATAGTTAGCTAATTTCTACTTACTTGTTTATTCTGTTCCTTTAGAGGTGTTAGTTGATGTTGTTGTGTGCCTCCAAGCCATTTGCAACTTATGGCAATCCTAAGGCTGGCTGGCTGGCTGGCTGGCTGGCTGGCTGGCTGGCTGGATTGACTGATTGATTGATTGATTGATTGATTGATTGATTGATTGATTGATTGTGGGGTTTTCTGGGGCTGAAAGTGTCTGATGAGCCCAAGATCACCCAGTGGGTTTCCATGGTCAAGCAGGGAATCGAACCTAGGTTTCCAGGGTCATAGTCCAGTCCTCAAACCAGTGTGTGTGTGTGTGTGCGTGTGTGTTTCTGTTTGTACGTAAAATATATATATTTCACACTTGCTATGTTCACAAATAACGATGTTAAGTTGGCCATTTAAAAAATGGTAAGATGAATATTATACTAGCTGTTGCCTGTATGTGACCAACCAAAGGGCACATAATGCATTCAAGACATTCAGATTCCATCGTCAGGAAAAATGTTATAGACAGGGCGGGGAGGCTGGCAACCTGTCTTTAAAATTTTTCTGTCTGCACAATGTCTTGAGAGCCAGTGGAGAAGGATCTGTAAGCATTTCTGTCTGTCTGTATATTTTGAAGTGCCTCCATTCTGCATGAGATCATGGGTTCCATTATCAGTGGAAAGTTGGGAATAACCAGTCAGTCTTTCTATACAGGAGATGCCAGAAATACTGAATATTAAATTACAGTGGGAATGAGCTACATAATGGTGCATGCAGTGTATTCACCCTATTTTCATCTTCCTTTATAAGAATCAGCCAATAATCCAGGCGGAGCTAAATTAGCACAACATCCGAATCTAGCACCATGGCCTATTAAGGCAAGTAAGCCAGGATTTATAGGTCATCAGAAAACCCTGCTTTAAAGCTGGCTTGCTCGGGCATAATATGCCATAGTCCTGCGTTCAAACGTCATGCTAAGCAGTCCCAGCCTGGTTGGTTTGTTTTCACAAAAGGGGGAACGAAAGCCAGGTGGCTTATTTCCTCTTAGTATACTTTATTCTGGAACCCAGGTCTCTTGTTCATAAGCAGCAGGCTGCCTGATCACTCCTGAGTGCAGTGGGAGGGGATAAATAAACCACAGCTCTAAAGCTTGTTTACCAGGACGGACAGACACATACAAACACACACAGGGCTGATTTGGTCTAAATCAAATTGATTTAAGTCATGATTGAAATTGCTTCTCTGAAGGACTCCGTTGTAACGATCAATCACAGTTTAAATCACTCGTGAGGAAGAGCCTCTTTAAACATTCTGTTCTAGAAGAAGTACATTATTTTTTAAATATAGGCTTAATACCTATCCAGAGATGTAGGTTTCATTAGAAGGTAGATACCCACTAAGTGGTAACCGTGAGTGGTTTTCAAATTAATTTTCAGTTCATGAAAAATGGGATCCCTTGCATTTATATCCAGATTCCCCCTCCTCTTTGTTTGGACCTACGCCACCTCCCAAAATGCTCTGTTGACTGGCCTTCTTTGTCTTATCCTTCTTTTTCTTTCCACACACAGAACGGAAAGGCTGAGAAAGAGAGAATAAACATGAACTTCATGACCACTGCCTGCAGAATAGGACTGATCAGGTTATTTCTAGTCTTCCTAAACTGCTATTAACATAGAGATATAGGGCCTTTCTGCACTTTCAACATCCTGTAGAATTCTGGGGTTTGTAGTTTACTAAGGCCAAAGAGCTCTCTGGTTGAGAAGTCTCAATGCCCTTCGCTAAACTGCAAACCCCAGGATTCCATAGGATGTTGAAAGTGGAATAATAGCACTATAACAGAGATATAGACAAGCTACAGAGATATAGACAAATACTTCTCCAATCTTGCCTACTCCCCACAAGGCATGGAATAGCCACAGCTGTACAGTAACTTTACATGGGATGGTAAGCTCAGTCTTAATCTAAGACCTCCTGCAGAATTGTGGCTATGCTGAGCCATGCAGGATGGCTGCTCTGGCCCTGAGTTCAAGAGTCAGCCCTAATATAACTTGTAATATGATTAAATTTTCTGCTGTGGTTCACAGATTGAACAAGATGCATAGAAAACCCTTTCCTGTTATACTTATTGATCTACATGTGTTTGTAGCAAGCTGGCAGACAGACACAGAATGTCATATGGCGACTGTCCTCAAACTTGCTGTGCATGAAGGGCTGCTGAATGTCTTAATCTGCGGTAAACCCTGGTGTTTTTATCATTAAAATTAATGCAGTGACACCCTGTAAGCTTGGGTTCTGTATGACTTTGAGCATTTTACCTGCAGAAATTATCGACTCTGATGTGCAAATAACAGCAATGATCATAGCCTGGAATCCACAAAGGGGCTTAGCCAATATTGTAACGGCAGCTGCGCTGAACATCTGGAAGTTCCCTGTGTGGACCATAGCGGATAACTGATCTGCTGGCACATGAGAAACAGAAAAATGAAACTCAGTAGAGTCCCACTGTAGAGAGAAGCAAGTGGTACAGACACAGAATATGAAAGGAAGAAAGTGGATTTGAATACATTCAGCTTCAATTTCAGATCCGAGAAGCAAAGCGAATAATGAATTCTGTTCTCTGGGTTTCCCATGTCCAGGAAATACGCTGTTGATATAATTGCATTGCATTGACTTCAGAAGATGAGCCCACTTTTTCAAATGGGCTGCGCAACTCTTGTTTGCAATCTTGATTGGATGTATTCTGCTTTTCATAATGCATATCTAAATTCAATGCTGCCCTAATTGGAAACAGCATGTTTTTTGTGAAAGAAGCATGAGGCTGGAATTGCTTGGATTATCTTCGTGCCTTTTTTAATTTATTTAGCATAGCAAACGGCTTCTTTGAGACTCTGCGGTTCCGTGGCTTGCGTATTGCATTGTGATCTCATGTATCCAGGCTTCCATCCCTGCGTACACTTCTGGGTAACTTTGGAGTAGCCATTGGCACTCCAGAGTCGTCTGCCGTTAAACCTGTTGATTTCCATAGGCTTAACTATGCTTGCATCCATGTTGGATTGCATTTGATGTCATTTTACAGGACTTTTACATCTCTAAAATGGGAATAATTGTGAGCAGGGGGAACTGTGAAACTATCGCTGTGAGCAACGATCTAAAGTTTGGGTTGTCGTTGTGTTGCTTAAAGTCCTTTCCAATTTACGGTGACCTTAAGATGATCCTATCATAGAGTTTTTGCGGCAAGATTTGTTCAAAGGAAGTTTAGCATTGCTGTGTACCTTCAAGTCATTTTCCAAATTACGGCAACCCTAAGGCGAACCTATTATGGAGGGTTTCTTAGGCTGAGAGTGTGTGACATGCCCAAGGTGTGTTTCCATGACCAAGTGGGGAATCGAAGCCTGGTCTCCAAGGTTGTAGTCCAACTCTCAAACCACTACTTCATGCTGGCTCTCACACCATGCTGAAATAGTAATTAAACAAATAAGTCGCTGTATGCTTTCAAGTTGACTTTGACATATTGAAACCCTTCACAAGCATCATTCAGAGGAAGTTTTCTCTTGCCGCCTTCTGGGTCTGAGAGAGTGTGACTTGCCCAGGGTCAGCCAGTGGTTTTCCATGACTGAGTAGAGATTCGAACTGTGGTCTCCTGAGGACCCGGTCCAACCCTCAAACCACTGCACTCCATTTGGGTACCCTCTCTGATTTTGCATCTAGGTCGCCGTGGCATGCAGTTAAGTTTACCAACTGGCAAAAGGAAGAGTGAATGCTGAGGGCAATGGGATGTAGTCCACTAGATCCTGATGGAGATGCCAGTGCAGTGCCAGTGGCTTGTGAGTCTGTAGTTGTTAATAAGGGATGGGAGAAGTACAACCCTCTAGATGTTGGGTTACAGCTCCCAGCATTCCTCACCTTGGGCTATACCAGCTGATAGGAGTTGCAGTCCAGCAACATGTGGAGGAGTGTGGTTTGCCCATCCACATGTTAAGACGGCAGATGGTTCATTCAGGAAAGAAGCTGGGGACCATCATGATCTCTGCCTGTCTCTTAAGGGGCACAGTTTACTATGGATTTTGTGGTCTGAGGCCAAAATTAGTTGAGTATTTGATAAAAGGCACAAAAACCTTGAGGGTATGTTTGTGTGCAGCATGTCCAGATTGTTACAGTCAATTAGAGCAACGGTCAGTAGCCAGTTGATCTCCTTTTTGGTTTTTAGAGGCTTGCTTCAGTTTTCTTTAGTAAGTGGAACCTGCAACAGAAGGTTGCAGTGTAGAGTGGTGGATGGATGCCTGCCAGCCAGCCATTAATAACCTCTTTCAGGTTATTACCCTCCACTGAATACTCATTTCCCCAGTTTTATGGTTTTCAGCCTATCAGTCAGCATTCCATGCTATTAACAACGCTCAGACTGGTTTTGCATCTTTCCACCACCACAAAGTCTTCCCCTCCCCACCAAAGTATTTTATTATAGCTGTGCAAACTTTGGAAGAATGGGTTTGGTATTAGTATGCAAGATTATATATTAAAAGTGCATGTTTTGTTCTCACTCCTCCGCCCCTACTTCCCAATCCATCGCTATTTTTCTCTGATGTGGTTTAATTTGTATGTCAAGCCTGTTACCTGTAGGATTTATCAAGTAAATCATGACAGGATTATGAGAAGATCCGTTCTCATTGCTTGGTATTATCCCAAGGCAACGTAGCTTTTGACTTGGTTGGGTTTTAGCGTATTTGCTGCTGCTTCTGTGAAAGAAGTGCAAAAATAATAAGTGTATCAAAGTCAAAAAACAGACATTTGTATATGAATGTGTGTTTCTCCCCTAAACAAAGCATTATGCATGAACACGCACAATTCTTCCTCTAGGACAAACTGACACAGAGAGAGATGAGCTAATCACAGCCAGCTAAGCTTGTGGTTAACTTCTTCTGGTAAAATAGTTGATTTTTCTGAACAATACAAATTTCCAGGAAATTACGTCTTTGACTGTGAAAACAGAAAATTTCCCAGCTATTCTCCTACTCAAGAGCTGGACAATTAGGAATGACTCCCAAACCGGTGTGTACCAATAAGGAACTGGAAGGTTGTGCTTTGTGAAACACGGATTGATTTGGGGTGGGCCAAGATTTGTTTTGGAGTGGAAAAAAGTACCCAGGCTTGTATTCTTTTTGACTGTTTTGGGCTGGTGGGTTGCTGTACTTGGGTAGTGGGAACATTCCTGATGCTGCTACTGAGGACTGAAAGCATCCGTGAGTTTGTGGCATGTATCTTCTTGAGGACTGGGCTTGCAGCTTTTGTGTGTTTAAAAATTTTTCCAACTCCCTGCTCAGTGCTGGGTTAAAAGAAAAGAATCTTAAGTATAAAGGTGAGCAACTGCTTCCGGAAGGGATGTCATAGGAACCCTCTCTCAGGATCTTTTTGGACTTTCCAGATGCTGTCTTCCGGTCTCATTCATACACCCACACACAGCTTTCAGAGATGAGAATGAAGGTCTGAGAAACCTCACTTTCCCTCTGTCCTGTACCGTAGCAGTTCTTGCTTTTGTCTTCACCTTCGCTAGTAGACATTCTCCCAGTTCTTAATTGCAAGCCTAACCCATTTCTCAAGATGCCATTTTGCTATTAGAAGGCATCAATTCAGAGAACAATTGTTATCTTTTCTCAGGCTTTGCTTACAAACGGCCCGAGAGAAATGACCCACTTCAGGAGTCAGCATCGGTTGGTGGAAGAGATGAAGGCAGGAACTGAATGGCGCAGCCTGTCTTTTAAAGCATTGGCCTTAGCATTTGGGGTGGGAGAGGATCATTTAGTTCTACTTTCTTCAGACAGCAAAGTGTCTTGGGCTGGCACTGGCCTCGCTTGTAAAATGGACTTAGTAGCCCTTGAAAAATGTCCCTCCTTGCCCGGCCATTTGTTCCAAAGGTATAAACCATGTGGCAGAAGCCTCCACAGCATGCTAACCTTAGTGCGCTGCTTTGAAAAGTCCCTCTTTGGACTATGGTTCCCAGCATCCTCCAACCAGCCTGGCCCCTGAGCAGATAAGAAGGAGGTAGTTCTTCACATAAAGCACATTTAATCTAGCTATGCTGACTTGGGGATTCTAGGATTCAGAATCCAAAAAATAACCCCGCAGAGCTCTGCTTTTATGTAGTTCTGGCCACACCAATGTGTGTCATCCCCACAAGTAGACTTTGCTGTCCCAAAGTAAGTGGAACTGTTATCATCCATGTTTGGTCATGCCCGTGCTGTGAGGCATAAAGCGGTGCTCAGCTTTCACCTTTCTACTCCTGGAATTGCACACAAGTTCACCGGATAAACTCAGGCACATTCCCTGTTGGTGGCATTTAAAGGGTGGCAGTTGGTTTCTCAAACATGCTGTTCCATGAGCATGGGGACTTGGCCGATGTGGTGTACATGGCCACAGTGGTCTTTTGACCAGAGTACTTTGCCTGTTGCTTCAGCTGTGATGCTCTTGGCAAGCACGCTGCAGGTGAAGGGCCAGCGAAAACACTCGACGCTTGTTGTTCCTTTCCGTTTGGTCCCAGTGCCATTCTGCTCCCTAAAACGTTCTCTTCTTTCCAGGTTGTAGAAGTTTGATTGCGGGCCTTGATTCACTTATTAATCCTCCCACGTCTTAATGAGTCCTGTTCGGCCTGAAAGAGGCTGTAGTTTAAGTGAGCATTCGTTATTTTTCGGTTTCATTACTTGGCGTGTGTTTCTTACAGCTTGTGACATGAGTGCCATCTTGTGGCACTTCTGCTCGCTGTGATTTTTTTCCACCACTGCCTGCTTTGCGTGCCTCTGTTGAAACTTGACTAGTACATTGTTGTCCGTTGTATTAAGAGCCAGCGCGTTGCAGTGATTTGAGTGCTGGACTGCAGTCCTGGAGATCAGAGATTGATTCCCCGCTCGGCCGTGGAAGCCCACTGGCAGACCTTGGGTGCGTTACACTCTCTCAGCCTCTGTGATACGTTCGCCTTAGGATGATCTTAAGTCAGAAACGACTTGAAGGCACACAACATCATCATCATCAACAACCTTAAAGCTTGTGGAGTAAGGAGTCTGTTTGAGACAGGATTTTACAGACTTTGGTCAAGGGACTCTTCATAGCACCTCGCCTGCCGGACAAATTTTAACATCGAAAAGGATTTTGAGCCATTTTCTATGTACTCAGCCCTCATTATTCTTGGCCAGTCTTTCAGGGATCAGCGTTCTCTTTTACGAGCAAAACATTCACCTTCAGATACATGCAACATTGCATTTGTGTTATGACTGAATTTCAAGGAAGCTGGGATTTTAGACGTGTGCAGGATTTCAAGGGAGTTGTCTTTTAGAGGTGCATGATTGCAGTTGCTGATCTCCTCTTGGCAGTACCCAGAATGTCCTGAAATGCCACCCACAGACTATGGCCAGTATTCTACATCAACTAAATAGTTAAATATTCTCAACTAAGTAAGCTATCCCAACCTGACCTGACCCACAGACATGATGAAAATATTAATTTCCCCGATGCTTTGATTGCTGGCAGAAAGGGCCTCTTTCTTGTCTTGCTGTTGATGCCTGATAAAGCGGGTGGGAGGGGATTTACGCTGACAGCAATAGTAACACAATTGTGGTTAAGCAGCAGTTGTAAATACAGAACAGTTACAGATGAGTAAATCTAGGTAACTAGTCCATGTTCAGGATCACCGCTTAGTCACACCCCTACGACACGGTTGCCACAATCTAACACCCTGCACTGCCCTAACATCAGTTTGACGTGGATTTTAAAACATAAACCAGCTGAAGAATTTCCAAAAAGCCTGGAAACCATTTGTGGAATTTTTTTAAATTTTTTTTAGTGATAAGGAACCAGCAATGTAACAGTCTGTGGTTATGGTTATTAGTAATTCTAATAAGATGAGTTTAGTCAGATCTGTAATGGTAGAACAAGTCATTTTCTGTTGATCAGTTTTTCTTTTTCATTGCAGTTTGCATTGGGAGGATCAGAATTCTTTTGTGTTTTAGTGTAGTTAAGTTGTGTTTATGGTAATAGGTTATATAATAATAATCTATTACTATTGATATTATTTCTTACCCACCTCTTCCCATGGATTGAGGTGGGGAACAACAATAGATTAACATACAACAGTTAAAAACAGAACATCAATTAAAATGCACACCATCTTTTAAAAAATATATTACAAGTGCCTAAAAACAAACAATGCATATTTAAAATTCATTTCTAAAATTCATAGTTTAAAACCATCAGGATAGGCCTGCCGGGAGAGACTAGTCTGTTTTAAATCTGGACAGCATATCCAGCTGTCGCATCTCTTCCAGCAGGCCATTCCACAGTTTAGGGAAGCTGAAGAAAAAGTCCCTGTGTGACCACTGACAGTCTAGTCCTGGGCCAGTTGACATTTATTAACAATATATGCCCAAAAGGTATTACATATAAATATAATGTGTGAAGTAACTTTTGATTATTAATGCAGTCCTCTCTCTGCATTTGTGGGTTTGATCATTGTGAATTTGAGGTATGTACCTGCCTCTGCACCCATTCCCTTCCTCCCATTCCCTTGCGTTTTGCTGGGCACAGAGAAGAAAGGCAAGCGCCAGGAGAAAAGGCAAGGAAATGGGGAGGGAAGCATGTACTTGCTTTCCTTTTCCCCTCTGGAGCTTGCCTCTCCCATTCCCTTGCCTCTGGCTCCAGTGCTGAGAAGTCACACCAAGGAAAAAGGTCGGGGGGGGAGATGCTCACATGAGCCTTCCTTCTCCCCTCCAGCGCTCTTCCCTCTCATTCCCTTGCCTCTGGCTTCAACAGGCGAAAGGCAAGAGAATGGGAAGGAGGAGCTCCGGAAGGGAATGGGAAGGAGATGGGAGGAGTTATTCACAGTTTTTCCACTTCTGCGAGGTTCTGAAAGTGGAGAGACCACTGTATTTTATGTATGTCTTTCGCTAACACAGAACTAAGAAGCACCTTGCTCTCTCTCTCTCTCTCCTTTCCTTTGCTCCTCATTCTGCAGTGTTCCCAACTCGTGCCCAGCCAGTCCACGTGGCGCTGGCTCCTCAGGGTATCGCTTTACTCACAATATTACCTCGGACCTGCAGCTGGCAGCAGAATATGCAGCAAAAGCTACGTCGGAGCAGCAGGCAGATGCATCCGGTGGAGACAGCCCTAAGGTACATCCTAAGAAACTTGACATGTCCACCTATGTGTTTCCAGTTGCTGTTGTTTTAGTTGGTTGTGTTCCACTTTTCCTCCTGAGCTTAAGGCACATCCACAAATCTCCACCTCCTCGCTTTTATCGCTGCAAAAACCCTGTGAAACAGGTCAGGCTGAGAGAAAGAATGACTGGCCCAAGACTCCCCTGAGAGTTTCAAGACCCAATGGAGCAGGGTTTCTCAGCTGTGAATCTATGGGTTCCGTGAGAAATCGCTAGGGATCGTGGCTGAAAAAAATAAACATTTTGTGAGTTATAGATACAACAGTTTTTATGCAGGGCTTCCGTGACACCTATAACTTTAACACAGGGTTTCCCTGGAGCCTGAAAATTATTTTAAGGGTTCCTCCAGGGTAAGAAGTTTGAGAAAGGCTATTGCTGGAGAGACCTGAATTCAGATCTGTCAGGTTTTAGTCCAGCCACTACTCTGGTTGTCCACTGTGCCTAGTCGTGCATTAAACTCTGATGATTTTATGTATGAATGGACCTGGCAGCACTTTCTGCATTATTCATTCTGAGGCTGGGCTCTATCTTGCTATTCCACAGATTTCAGATTTTGATTTTTACCTACAGAAAGACAACTTCAATAGGAGCTGTTTGGGCATATGTTTGGGGTTAAGAGTGATTATGAACTGGCCCAAGAAGCAGAGAGATAAATGAGGGATTTCAGGGTAGGGGATCAGTTTTGAGGTTTTTGTTTGTTTGCTTGTTTTTTTGGTCTTACCTTGAAAGGCATCTGGATTGTTGGCACCTACCTTGTGAGACAAGCTCAAGCCTAAATTATTAATGAACTGTGAAGCTGCTAAAAACTCCCTTGTGTTCCTCTGTTTGTGTTGCTTGTCTGCAGGACGAGTCCAAGCCTCCATATTCGTACGCCCAGCTAATTGTTCAGGCTATCTCGTCGGCCCAGGACAAGCAATTAACACTAAGTGGGATCTATGCCCACATCACCAAGCATTATCCTTATTACCGGACAGCTGATAAAGGCTGGCAGGTGAGTGTCTGATGTGGGGATCTGCAGTGACACGGCTCTCATTCATTCAGTCCAAGCAACGAGAAGTCTTGCGCTTGCTTTTGGGATAACCATTTTCCTCCTCTCTGCTCCCTGCAGAATTCCATTCGGCACAACCTCTCCTTGAACCGTTATTTTATTAAAGTCCCACGTTCTCAAGAGGAGCCTGGAAAGGGCTCTTTTTGGCGCATTGATCCTCCCTCAGAAGGCAAACTGGTGGAGCAGGCATTCCGAAAACGGAGACAGAGGGGGGTGTCCTGCTTCCGAACCCCTTTTGGGCCTCTTTCCTCCCGGTAAGTTCAGTTTGATAGTAGGACAGAAAGCTGCTTTCTGCTCCACCCAGTATTAACTGCAGGGGGAAGCTGCCCTTTCTCTCTCCCACATCTGGTGGGAAATGGGAGAGGGCCTTCTTGGAAGTTACTCCCAGGCTCTGGAACTCCCTTCTCCAACAGATTAGACTGACGCCTTCCTTGCTGTCTTTCCACAGACAGGTGCAGACTTTGTTTCAGCAGGCCTTTGAAGGCTGATAGATCAAGATGGACAGGCCTTCCATAATGCGCTGTGTTATCTATTCATTGTTTCTTATTGTCTATGTTTTTAAATGGTATTTATTTTACTGGGAGTGTAATTACATTTTTAATTTTTGTATTTGGAGATTTTTTTAAGCTGTTTGTTTAAACTGTTGTAAACCATCTTGAGATCCAAACAGGGGAAAGGGCATGGTCTTAGCAACAACATCAACAGTCCATGTTCCATGGGGTTGACCCCAGACATTTTGCTGCCAGAATACAGTGCAAACTGACATTTCCTCCGCTTGCTTGTACAAAAGCTGTCTGGCAGATGAATCTTCAGCACTTGCAACAGGAGAACACCCATACTCCTCCCCCTCCATCTGGAGCCCAGCAAGCTAGTTGAGAATTGCATGGCCACCTAGCATACAACTCTCTGCAACACTTTACTGTCACCTCGCAAGTTCTGCCACTTAAAGTAGATGCTCACTGCCTAATGGTAGGGCTGGCCCTGAACGTTCCAGTTGTGGTCTGTAAGGCTTCTCTGAAAGTTGTATTTTTGTGTAGTCAGGTATTCTGAAAGGGAAACCGTAAAAAAATGTAAGTAAGTGTGATCTGACCAAGGGCCAAAGCTCTGCTTTTTTTTCTTTCACTGCAGTTTGAAAACCAGACATGGTTTCAGAAGGCTTCTTTCATTTTTAGTGCAAGTGTTGTACCTTTGTCTGCCTTAGCATGATAGAGCATTATGTCTGTATCAACCTGGACCAGGGCTAACTTTAGCAAGGCCTCTGGAGTACATCTGCAAACCTTGCCCAAGAGAAAACGTGGCAGTGTCTGCTGTGGCTTCTCTCATTGCATTCCAACCACAGCAGCTTCTTTATTCATTCCCTGCCTTTCCTTTTGAATTGGGACTCAAGACGGTTTGGTCTGCAGTTTTAATAATACTTTAGTTTAAAAAATAAGATGAGCATTTTACATGACAAGGCAGAGCACCTTGCTTTCTAGTGAGGACTAGAAACTTGGCTTTGTACAATCAAAAAGATGAGGTTCTCAGTGTGAGGTTCCATATTGAAGTCCTGATGATGCAATTCACATCATGCTGAATGCTTTCCTTTTTCCTCATCTTTGGTAAACTAATGCAGTTTTTCCCTTGGGACTGTTCCTTCCAGGAGTGCCCCTGCATCCCCTACCCATCCTGGCCTGCTGTCTCCTCACACAAGTGGCCTACAGACCCCAGAGTGCCTATCGAGGGAGGGCTCGCCCATTCCACACGACCATGACTTTGGTGCAAAGTTGGCTTCCGTTCCAGAGTATCGGTATTCACAAAGTGCGCCTGGTAAGTGATTTCTTTGCAGGAGAGAAAGAGGGGGTTGGTGGGCTCCCTGAATGAACCTGGAATTCCAACCTAGTGTGCTAGACTTGTAAGCTTTTCGGGCAGCTAAAAAGCCTGGAAGTGCTCATACCAAAAGAGCATAAACGCATTACAAGAGAACATTATATGTAAACCGTTTTTAAAAACAAGGAGCCAAGGACCATAAAGGGGTGTGTTAAAGGGAAACGAGAAGGGTCTCAAGAAAACCAAGCACTGTTGCCTTTCTATCAAAGTCCCTGATCTTTGTTTCTTAAAAAAAGTCTTAACCAAGTTTCTAAAACAAAGGTGGTGAAGTCCACATTCCTTTGCTGTGTAGGGGGGCTAAAGGTTGTGAAAATACTGTCAAATTTTACTGTTGTTAACGTCATATATTGTTAATATTGTTTGTATTGCTAGTATTGTTAGTTTTCATTCTAGTTATGTGTAGACTGGTATATATACCCGGAATTTTTGCTTGGAATTTTTATTTTCTCATAGGTGGTACTTGTTAGAGAGATTTGAGATCCTGGGTCCCTAATTCCCCAAACTGTCTTGCTCAGTACCTGTAACTTTTTCTCATATTCTCCAATCCAATCTGTATTCAGCGTTATTAAGAAACAGAGGGTGGGTTCCTGAGAGAATACACAGCCCTCCTCCTTGCTGGTAGGCCTCGTCTCCATCGCAGCTGGCCTATTCAAGACAGACACAGTTGGCTGAGGCCAAAGAGCTCTCTGGCTGGGAATTCTAATGGCCTCTCCCTAAGCTGCAAACCCCAGGATTCCATAGAATCTTCTTAGGCAACCAATCATGTGAGGTCTTTGCCTCACACAGACAAACATACCAACTTTGACTTTTGTATAGTAGATCATAGGTTTGTTAGGTTTTTTTTCCTTATTTCTTATGCTTGTGTTTAATAAAATATAGTTCTTTCTATAATCATGACGGCCAGAAACTTTTCTCTCTTAAAAAAAAAAAAAGAATTCTGAGCTCCTTGGATTAAAATCCTTTCTTGTGACCCTTTCCCTCCCATTGCCTCCTCTTTTCCCTCCAGGCTCGCCTGTAAGCACCCAGCCAGTAATCATGGCGGTTCCTCCACGGCCCTCGGCCCTTGTGGCCAAACCAGTAGCCTATATGCCCGCTTCCCTAGTAACCTCTCAGCAGCCTTCCGGCCATGCCATCCATGTTGTCCAGCAAGCCCCGACTGTAACCATGGTCCGAGTCGTGACCACCTCTGCAAACTCGGCGAATGGATACATCCTGACCAATCAAGGACCGGCAGGCGGCGCCCACGAAGCAGCAGGGACAGTCCTGGACTTGGCCGGTGAGCCTCGAGGTAGCATACTCACCCCAGCAGTTAGATGTGAATTGCCCCATGGGTAGGTTGTTGTAGGTCTGTTCTTGCAGTGTCTCCTAAGGCTTTTGGGTTAGCAGGATGCTCAAAACCATGAGGAAATGAGACCCTTTTTTGTTTCTTCAGTCAGAAGGCTGCTAGGTGCGTCCTGAAATCTGTCTTGCACCTAGTGACCAATAATGTAAATGGAAGTGAAGGATCAAACCGTATCTTTGAAACTACTGTATTTCCTGGAGTATAAGACGCACCAATGTATAAGACACACCCCATTTATATGCCAGCAAATACAGTAGAGTCTCAGTTATCCGACCTGTGGTTATCCGACCCTCCAGATTAACCGACGTTGCGGCGGCCTGGGGGCGTGGCTGTAGGCATTTCCGTGCCCCAGGCCCGCCCCGACACGCCCCCAAAATGGCGGCCACCACGGGCCTCCGTGTAATCCGACCCTTTCGGTTTTCCGACCCTCCGCACACCCGTTTAGGTCGGATAACTGAGACTCTACCATACTATTTGCTGACGTACAACATACACCGGCATATAAGATGTGCCCTATTTTCAAACAGTACTTTTCAGGGAAAAAAGTGAGTCTTATATGCCAGCAAATACAGTAACTGACTTACTTTAGCATGAGCTTTCTTGGATGTCAGTCTGCTTCTTCTGATGTGTATATGAAGAAGGGGACTGAACCCCACACAAGCTCAGGCATAGATTAAGAGATTCTCAGAGGTGCTGCTTGATGCCTTCTTTTCTCCAGTATGCTGAAACAGACTTAACATAGCTATCTGTTTGAACTCTTTCTGCACTCTCTTTTGAAAGTATTATAAATTGGAGGAGGAGCCAGCTGTATCACTCTCTGCTCTTCTGCCTCCCCTGCCTCTGATTTTCAGCCGTTGTGAACAAGCTGGCAGAGAACTTGAAAGTTTCATCATAACTATGTGACATTTAAAAATTATTCACATACTTAGAGACGCAAAGGCCTGGAGGGAAGAACAGAAAAATGCAAGAGGTCCCCTTTTTTAAAAAAGAAAACCTTTTTCCCCCAAGGAAAAAAATGAGAAAAAAATGGGTTAAAGGGTATTTTCTTTTAGAATGATGAATAAAAGATTTAAATAATTTAAAAGCTAAAAGCCTATTAAATCATTTAACACTTAAGGCAGATGAAAAGGAGTGAAAACAGTTTAAAACCACACACGTGCACATTCAGATAAGATCAGTTGCACCCCATAAGGTTTAGTCATTTTTTTTTATTTGGCACCAGAAGGACAACAGTGTCCGCACCAGTTGGGCCTTTCATGGAAAATATTTCATAAGTGGGGTGCCACAGCAGAAAAGGGTCTCTCCGACAGCCTTTTGCCGCGATTGGTGAGACACAAAGGAAGGGTTCCTCCAGCAGATCACAGACCTCAGGCAAGGAGGAGCACTTGAAGTATCGAGATTCCAGCCATTTGGGGCTTTGGATGTCATTACTAGCACCTGGAATTAAGATCAGAAGTATATTGATGATCCGTACAATTCCTTTAGAACTGCTATTTTATGGTTTCTGGCTACTAGAAGTGAGTCGTGGCCTCTTCTGTATTCATAGAAGCAGAGCTGTAAATATATACCATATGTTCGCACATACATAGTAACAGTGCTGATGCAACATCGTTCTTCCAATATTGCTCAGGGAGAAAAGAGTGAACAAAGACGGCTCCCAAGGCTGCCAGGTTGTGGGTGAGTGATGATCACTTCTGTTTCTGTAGGAATTGATGAGAAGCCAACCATTGCATTTGCTACAATACCCACTGCCAGCCGAGTCATTCAGACAGTTGCCAGCCAGATGTCTCAGGGCATCCCAGGACAAACAGTCACCATCCTCCAGCAAGCGACACCCGTGGCCATTGGGCAACACCAGCTCCCCGTCCGAGCCGTGACACAAAACGGAAAGCACACCATCCCCACTAACAGCATACCTGGCGGCACTTACGGTACATGCTGCTTTCCTCTCCGATTCTCTGTGTGCCTTTTAAGCTTTGTCTTTTTTTACTTTATGTATTTCAGAGATAACAGAATATGTTGGACCAGCTGTTTGTCCATTGCACTGGCATCAGTCCCTGTAGAAGGAGACAGAACTCTGAACTCTTGCTTGAGTCCTGATTATAGTCAGATTTGTTTATTTGTGTTTGGAACTTAAAATCCAGGGAGTATGCAGAGTTTGCTTTCAAGCTGCTGACATTTTTCTTTATATATTGTGTTAAATTTAAGGCTGTGGAGAGGGTGGGGGCCATTCTCCTTTCCGGTGGCCCTCACCATTGCATTTCAGCAGGCCAGAAATAGCTTTGCCACCATTTTGGTTGAGTTTTGCTAGGTTTTTGTGTTGTTCTGTTTTGTTTTGTTTCAGGTGTTGAAGGAAGCAAACCACTGAATTTGCGTGTGATCTTGGATCAGTTTGGCTAGTTTTTTACGCAAAAAAAATCACGTATAAATCAGTTTTTTGTTAAAAAGTGGGGTAGGGTCCCAAGAACCACATGTGACCATGGGCCACACTTTGCCTGCCCCTGTGTTAAATGTTAAAACACTTTGTACTATAGGTGGCCTTCAGCATTCCTAGAGCAAGGTGATAAACTTGAAAAATTTAATCACTGCTCATTCAAATCTAGTGGTTTTGGTGGTTTGCTAGTGGTCAGTTTTTTTCCCATAAAGAAGAAAAGGTTAATTCTCTTCTCCTTCTTTTTTCCAGCTCTCACAAATCCACTGCAGCTCCTTGCTGCCCAAGCAAGTTCCTCTACTCCGGTGGTAGTTAACCAGGCAGGAGAGGCTGGAACCAAAGACACCGAAGAGACTTCCAACGAGCCGGATGTCAAGAGGCCTCGGATGGAGGATTCCCGGGGAGGAGGAGCAGCTCCGTTGCAAACCGGCGTCATCACTTCAACAACCCCACAAGGACAGGCTGCCAGCGAATGAGGAACCCAAAAGAGTTCAGAAAAGCGGCGGCGGCGGCTTTGGGGGAAATCCTTTTTTTAAAAAAAAGAACAAGAAGAAAACATATATGACTGTAGCACCTTTTTTTCCAGCAAGATTTTTGTACACAAGGAAATAAAAGCTCCATTCGAAGTATGTTTTTAAAGGACAGGCCAGCAGTTTTTAGGATCCCGAGGTGCCAAATGAATTAGCAGAGCCTTGTTTTGCTTTTCACTTTGGAGATTATTTTTCTCTCCTATTTAGATTTTAAAAAGAAATAATAATAATAATAAAGACAATTTGATTGTATGACTGCTGGGACTTTCCCCACCCACCCCCTTAATTTTCTTTCTTCACCCCTTTTTCCTCGTACCTTTCTGTAAGCATATCAAGGACAGATGCATGTACTTGGGACGGGGGGGGGGGGGAAGAAGGTGGGAGGGCATCCAGTCTCAAAGACTACTCCTTTCTCTCTCTCTCTCTCTCTCTCTCTTTTTACATTTCCCTCGTGCACACAGACAGCCCAAAGCTTGGAAATACTACTTTGGGGGACTATAACTCCCAGAAACTCCCAGCCACCTTGGACACAGCCCATACTGGGTGGAGGGGATTTGGGATTTATAGTCCAAAAAAACCCCAGTTCTTCCAAGCTCTGAGGCAGAACTGTACACCCTTTCATCTCACAGCTCTGAAGCCTTAAAAACAAGAGGGACACTCTTCCAAAGGTGGTTTTTTTTTCTTTTTCTAAACACTTTCTGGAATCAGATGTTGCCACAGGCATGCAATTGCTGCTGTCGATGAGTTTTCTGATTTCTCCCCCGTACCTGTGAAAAATCTAGGTTTCCCCATGTCCTGATGTTGTATGTTCCAGGCTAGAAACTGTGGGGGTGGCCTCAGAATATAACAATATTTTTGACACACACAGTAATTTCTAGTTTGGACCTTTACAAGTACAGCTTTGGAGTGTTAACACAGTGCACTATATGAGCAAGGAAGTTAAAGAGTTTCCATGTCTGTCCATAAGCCTTTTGTATGGGGATCTGTAGAACAGCAAGTTAAATCCTCAGTGTCATTCCAGTTGAGTTTAAGAGACACACACATGCGGAGAGAGAGAGAGAGATGTGAGTGTAGAATTATTTTTAAGACATTGTCAGTGCAGCCAGTACTGCTTCTGATACCTTTAAGAGCGGTTAGAATGTTGGACTTGGGGTTCAAATTTCCTTTTCATCTGACCTTGGACCAGTCACTGTCTCTTTTAACCTACCTCACAGGGTTGTTGTGAGGATAAAGTAGTGGTGGGGAGAACTATGTATGCCACCATGTGCTCCTTGGAAGAGGGGCAAAATAAAAATGAAATAAATAATAGCCTTGCTGGAGTTCAAGGTTATCAGGGTGCATGATCCTTCCCGTGGAATCCCATCAGCCAACTTCACAGTGTGGTGTATGGTTAGCAACCATGGGTGAAAACTCATTTCATAATTTGGCTGTTAAGGAGTGCCAGTGAGCATTAAGTTGTGCAGAGTGGCTTGTGTTCTTTATCTGCCGTTCAAGTATTGGCTGGTAGTCTGTTAGTGACATGAAGAGGCATGTGTCAATCCTGTTCCTACACGTGTCCTGGGGGGGGGTGTTACTGCCTTTCTTCTGCGCATATCAAAAGCCCCCTCCCCAGTGGCCGTTCCATGGCTGGTGGACCCCTGCCCCAAGCTCTCTCGCCCTCATTTTTCCTTAAGTAATCTTTTAAAGGTCTCCTTTCCAAAGCGAACTCTTCGTCAGAATTTCCCATTAATTTGGCTGACAATTTGTCCATCTCCACAATTGTCTCCCCATCATCTGGATTTCAAAGAAGTTCTCTCCTGGGCCTAAATTGGCTTGGAGGCCCACAAGATGTGATGAAAATGCACCTCACACCCTTTAGTGGACATCTAGGGGCAAAATAAAAAACTTGAGAAGTTTTGTAAAAATTGTTCCCCCCCCAAAAAGCGCCGAGGAAGCCCCCAGATGTGGTAGGACTGCCCTTCACACCCCTTAGAGTGCATATGAGGGCAATTCTGGAGCAAACAAAAAAAGATGACCCCTATGATAGAAGGGTCCCACCCCTTTGTTACATAGACTAGAAGACTTGACTGCAAAACCACATTAAGACTAGTTTCAATTTTTCTTTCTCTTATGGAGACATTTGAAGTTGATCCTTTACTTTTTCCTTCTGCACACATTGTACATCCAGGATCAGAGTGGAAATCTGGCCATGCTAAATTTAGGGAAAAATTTAAATAGGCACATTTTTTAAAAAAGAGAGAGAAAGGATCTGAAAATCAGGAAATCCATTTTCGTGGCTTTGAAAAGCAGGTTGCCTAGTACCATATTACACCTTCCTTTGCCGCTCTCAAACTTGCTCTACAAAACATGAGGCAACCAGCAGGGAGAAGAAGGGGAAGGCAACTGCATTTCTAACACCTGTCTTCCTAGTTTTAATTACAAAACATTTATCCGTACTTAATGTGTTTGCAGGCTGCTGCAACACGGGTTATAAACCCGCTTCCATTTTTTATTTGCAAGAACGTCTGGGGTCGTCGTTCCCATGTTAATGACATAGTCAATTTGAACAAAGATGTAAATGCGTGCACTCTTAAGTTATGACAGACAGCTGCACTGTCTGTATAATGGAACATTTAGCCCAGTTAAATTTCTATCTAAGTGCAGCAAAGGATTGACCTAGGTCCTAGAGGCACAACGGCGCTTGCAAACTTGCTTGTACAAGCACTTTTCCTCCCTCTGTTTGATTTCCATATCAAAAACATAACATTTTAATAACATCAGGGCATAAATCTAACAGGTGAGAATGAGTTGGCCTCAATTTGCATAAAGTTTGTGAACAAACCGAAGTTTACCACAAGTCAGTGCCGAGTTATGCAAGCTTTCGCTCATCCCGGTGGCCTCTTGAGCTATTTTTTCAATTATTTTTTCAAAGGGCGATTACAGTACTGGAGATACCCCTGGAGAAAGGACATTGTGCAACTAATTAAAATCCGCTTCAGGTGCATACAAATGGTGGAAGAGTATTTGGCATGGCTGAGGAACTACTCTTGGACTCTAGTCCCCATCACTCTTAGCCAACCTAGCCAATAGTGAGGGAGTGGTAGTTTACCTCCACCCAGAAGCCCACAGCTTCCCCAGACCCAGTGCACAGATATGGTGACCATCTGATGGTCCATAGCTGGGGCACTCCTTGGAAAAAATTCCATTTCTTTTTGGACTACAAATCCCAGAGTTGGAGTCATAGTCCAAAAAGAGAGAGCGACCTTGTTGTGCTGGAAGCCTGAGTTCTCAGAAATAAGTCTGTGAGCAATTCAGACACTCAAAAGATGTAGGCTTTACTGTTCCATAGTTCCAGCTGTAGTAGAGCGGCAGACCGGCACAGGAGTCAGTGTGGACAGCCACGGAAACCCACTGGCTGACCTCAGGCTAGTCACACTCTCTCACCTTTAGAGGAAGGCAAAGATGTGGCGAAATCTTGCCAAGAAACCCAATGACATGAAGGCACGTAACAAAACGTGTCTTTGTTAGAGCCAGCATGGCGTGGTTTGAGCATTGGACTATAACCACTGAGACAAGAATCTGATTCCCTGCTCAGCTCCCTGGGTGACCTTGGATGCATCTCGAACTTCCAGCTCCAGAAAACCCCATGATAGGTTCGTCATAGCGTTGCCATCAGTCGGAAACAACACAACAACGATCGTTGTATTCTTACTTCCAGGAAGGGTGGTGCTTATGGGATTTTCTGCCTCAAGTGCTAACTGTCTTGGCTGCTTTTGGGTCCTACATGTATATATCCCTTGACTCGGGGTAAGTGGGCTGCCATTTCCTGCTCCATGTCAGTTAGTATAGAGTAGGGATATGGATCGGGGCCCAGCAGGCAAGGACTATTGAACAGACAATGGTGGAGTGACTATGAGAAGAGTAACTCAGTGAGGAAGAGCATATCCCACAACATTTCACAGATGAAAAGGTGTGGCCAAGCAACATCAGAGTGTGGTCAAGATGCCAAAAGCTACTGGTGAGGAAGAATACCTAAGCTGGGAGAGGTTGCAGAAGTCCGCTCTTGGCTGAGTCTACAGGGAACGGCAAAATTCCACCCCTCCTCTTCTCCCCACCATCTCCTGTGCTGAGTTAATTGACCACAAACTACAGTCGTCCCTCCACATTTGCTAGGGTTAGGGGCACAGGAACCCCCCTGTGAAAGTGGAAAAACCGTAAATAACTCCAGGTCCTCCCAAACCATATTTAACACACACAAAAAGTATGATCACCATATTCAACCCACCGTGGATTCCACTGAGGCATCAGGATTCCTTCGTAAGACAGAAGTGGGGGGCTGGTGGGGCTTACCGGCACCTCCCCTGCTGCCCCACACAATTTTTAAGAGGGACTTCCAAGCCTCATTTGCAGTTTCTCAGTCTCACGAGGCTTGCAGTCCCTCTTCAAAATGGCCTAGCAGAAGTGACAGCACATAATCCGTGAACAATCAAATCCGCAAAAGTGAAACCCGCAAATGTGGAGGGCTGACTGTACTTTTGAACTTTGCATGTATCACTCAACCTAAATTCTTGCAGTCTTCAGGTTAATTTCAAAAGCTCTCTTTGGCCAGTCAGTTCAGGCCTCTGCAAAGCGTGATGAGTCTCTTCTTCGGCAGCACACACAATGAGGATTAAAAAAAAAGACGGAGAAAGGAATGACAGAGAAAGAAAAGAGAGCAGCAAAGAGCAATGGGAACAGACTTGTCAATTTTGGGCTCTGGCCCAATCCCTTGCTTGCTTAGCCCCATCATTGTGCAAGCCCCAGCTCGCCACCCCAGGAACGGTGGCATTTGCCTGAAAAAGGGTTGCCCACCCCTGCTCTTAACAACAATTAATTGAAAGATCTGGGGATTGCATGCTAATTTCATCCCTGAATTTGCTGCAAGGGGAGTTTGGGAACATCACATTAGCACTAATGTGTTAGATCATGAAAGGTAATCAGTTTAATGGTAGACCACTGAGGCAAAGTCTTCAAATGAATTTGTTACATTAACTATAGGCAAAATCATTAGCGGTTAAATTGTTCTTTTCTTTGACGCATGGAAAATTACTAAAAATATTCCAAAATGATCAACGCTTCCAAATTCCTCCCCCTCCCAAAAAAATGGAATAAATTAATGTGAAATGTTAATCATTAAAAAATAATATAGTACTATTGGTGCTTTAAATAATGGACTTTAAAATCATTTTTGAAAATGCTAAAAAAAAAAAAGTGGGGCAAGAAATTAGTTGTAGTGAATCGTTTCCACGCTTCCAACAAGAATTGGTGCTTTATGTATGTCTTGAAAACCAAGACTGGAAATAAGGGTTTGATACAAGTTTCTGGGATAAATACAATCTGTCGTTTGCAAATCTGGATAAAGCTCAGGATGGGGTTGAGAAGGGGAGGAGAGTCCACCTTTGCAGGTTTCATTTTCACAGATTTGATTATTTGCAAGTTTCTCCAACCCATGCTCCCACTTCAGGTATGTTTTTTCCAGGAGAATCTTCCATCTCTCTGTCTCCAGTCAGGCCACCGCCTCCGCTAGCTGCTGCCGGGGCAGCTAAGAACAAACTGCATGAACATCCAAGGAAGGAGATGGGCAAGAGAGAGAGGAAGTAGAGGGCCACCATGATGACACACTTTCTTTTCTTCTCCCTTCCCTGGCCCAGTTTCGACCCTGGATGCCTGCCTCCCCCACCATACCCTGGCCACGTTCCCACAAACACACTCATACATTTTGATATTTGTGATTTTTCCATTTTTGTGGGGTCCTGCACTCCTAACCCTAGCAAATGTGGAGGGCTGAGTCTATGTATGGGGAGAAGGGACTAGCCTGTGCTCCTGGTGCTGAGTGCCTTTTGGCTTGTTTATATAACATCAAACCAAGGTTTAGCGTTACATCTATCTGCCACAGGCAGCAATACATTCGTGCCGTTCTGGTTTACGACTGAAAGGAGATTAAACTGAAAGGATCTTACAGTTGGCAATCAATTTCTGATAAACTTTTTAAAAAAGCACCCTGGAAAATTTAGGTTTTCAGACAACATGCTTTCTAGCCTCTAGTTGATGAACTATGACAATGTGTGAAGATTTTCTGCTTTGCAGTCAGAGAAATCTAGCTGTAAATTTTATACAGTGTCAGGACACTAAAATAAAATCCACCTCCAGCAAACATGCTTTGCATTTATATTATCTTTAAATTCTGGAAGCAGCGGGTGGCTAAAAACACCCTTTCCTTCCTGAATTTAAAGATAATATAAATGCAAAGCTAGAGGAGTTTGCTAGAGATGCAGCGCCTTACTATACACTGGGGCGTGCAAAATGTGGCCAGGGATTACACATGAAACCCCCAGGGCAATTTTTAAGTACCCTCTCCCTGTGTGGAAAAAAAAGAGCTTCAGACTATTTCAGGTCCAGAAAAGCACCCCCTCCCACCCAAAAACAGGAAGTGACCTAACAAGGGCCATTTCCGCACTAGTCTGTTATAGTGCTGTTATTCCACTTTCAACATCCTATGGAATCCCGGGGTTTGCAGTTTAGGGAGGGGCCTTACTGCAAACCCCAGGATTCCATAGGATGTTGAAAGTGGAATAATAGTGGTTCTCAACCTGTGGGTCCCCAGATGTTCGTGGACTTCAGCTCCCAGAAGCCCCAGCCACTATGGTCAATGCTCAGGGCTTCTGGGAGCTGAAGTCCACAAACATCTGGGGACCCACAGGTTGCCTATCGCTGAAATGGCCATGGTTTTAAAATTGTGAAAATGCTCCCATGCCCCCTGGATGGCATTTTGGTTAATGTACTCCCCTAGCTTCCAACAGTTTTTCATTTCTGCTATAAAACTTGGGATTTGGAGTATGGGGCGGGGGCGAGAACGACAAAGGAACATCTCCCTATGTAAAACTTTGCTGGTTGCTCTCAGATTGTGATTCACTGGTTACATATAAAACAGCTTTATTTGCCAAAGCTGCCAAAAGCATTCGTGCAAACTATTTGAAAGAGATTGCTATAGACTGTGCCGGGGTCTCTGATCTAATATTTATATGGATGGAGGTATATATATATATTATATTGGTTTTATGGTTTATTGGTTTTAAGTATAGTTGTAATGGCTTTTAGTCAAATACAATAAATTGACTGACTGACAAAGGAACATCAATGAGAGGAAAAAAACCAGTAGCAGTCTGGACCAGCTTTGCCCAGCCTGCTACCGGTCCTTTCTTTTACAAGACAACAGATTGCAGGCAGCTTTTATTATTCCAAGGAGGGCTCAATCACAATTGTTTTAATATTTCTTAGTGCTTTATCCTTTCCTGATTGATAATGCCTGAGGAGGCTCAACTATATAGGAGTCTCGGTGGTCCAATTTTGCCAGATCTCTTCAAGAGGACTCAGTCCCCTAGCCTAATCTTGGGGAAACTTGAGTCCCCTTGCTTTCCCATTCTGGGTCCCTGGTTAAGGTGTTCATACAGAATGAGTGCTTTTTTTTCTCTCCCCCAACCCCAATTCTGATTCCACTTTCCCCAATGCTTCCCAAACTGTGAACTCACACTAATTTTAAATGTGGAGGCAGACAAACTAATGAATGCGGTCCTTTGACTTCAGATGCCGTTTGGCTTCCTAGCCGAGAGCTCTTTCCCACTAGCAGGACTAGAGACTTTGCAGGCCAAAGAGAGAACGGTGTGGGACTTGAAGCTCGATACGTTCCGCGGCTTAATTAAAGAACCTCTGTGTGCGAAATGGTGAAATCTCATTAAGTGAGTTGTAATAGACCAAATCCCCCTACAAGCGTTTAAAAAGCCATTTGCTGTAAGAAGCGTCAATGGTGAGGCAGCGAGCCCTGTTCATAATTTGAAGAAAAAGAAAAGGTTAAGTCTCTGAACTGCTCTGTTTGATTTGGGAAGAGGAAGAGGCTGAAAGAGAGGGCAGAGCAGATGACAAACACTGAAAAGAGATTAGATTTACTATAATATTCCAGCAGTTTCAGCTGAATTAAGGAGGTAGCATTGATACCGCACTGCTTCATGTACGTTATCTTGGTTATCTTTGCAATGCAAGCTACAGATGGTGGGATACTTGGGGAACAGTTATCTTGCCCTGCAGAAATTAGGTTCCCTCATCATTTCTTGAGAGGTGATGTAGTGGGTTGAGCGTTGGGCTATGACCCTGGAGACCAGCGTTCAGTTCCCCACTCTGCCACGGAAGCTCACTGGGTGACCTTGGGAATGTGTTCTATTCTTTTTGTTTCTTATTTTAAAATTGGAGAGATTGCCTCAAAACACAGAGTGAGTGAGTGATGGCGGGCAAGCAGGCTTTCCAAGAGACACGAGTTCATGTTTAGCTGAACATGAGTCAGCAGTGTGATGCGGCAGCTAAAAAAGTCAATGCAATTCAAGGCTGCATCAACAGTATAGTATCTAGGTCAAGGGAAATAATAGTACCACTCTGTTCTGTTCTGCTTTGGTCATATCCCACCTAGAATACTGTGTCCAGTTCTGAGCACCACAATTCAGGAAGGATATTGACAAGCTGGAAAATGTCCAGAGGAAGGTGATCAAAATGGTAAAAGGCCTGGAAACCATGAAGCCCTTAGGAGTCCTGGTGGCGCAGTGGTTAAATGCCAGTACTGCAACCACAAGGTTGTGAGTTCGATCCTGCCAGGTTCCAAGGTTGACTCAGCCCTCCACCCTTTCGTAGGTCGGTAAAATGAGTACCCAGCTTGTTGGGGGCAATTAGCTAAAAATATACATTGTAAACTGCTTAGATAACACTTAGTTGATAGGCGGTATAGAAATAAATGCTATTGCTATTGATTTAATGAGCTGCATATGTTTAGCCTGAAGAAAAGAATGTTAAGAGATGGCATCATAGCTATGTTTAAATATTTGAAGGAATGTCATATGGAAGACGGAGCAAGCTTGTTTTCTGCTGCTCTAGAGACTAGGACACAGAGCAATGGCTTCAAATTTCAGGAAAAGAGATTCCACCTAAGCCTTAGGGGGAACTTCCTGATGGTAACATGTTGGTCTTGATGGCCCTTTTGGATTCTTTCAGCATGATTCTATGGCTGGGTGGGTAACCCATGTTGTTGGAAGTGGTATATATTCAGCAATCAGTACTACTGAATGCAGAAGGATTTGGATACAATCTTAACTGGCCCCTAGATCTGCAGCAGAGAGCACACGTTTTGCATGCAGAAGGTCCATAATCTCCAGCATTTCACAACTGAAAACCAGGACATGTGTGTGTCCATACAACATTAGAACGCAGCCGAGGCAGCAAACATTATAATGATGCAGAACACACAAGCTGGGAGAGGCTTCAGCAGTTTGCTTTTGCTAGAGCTTCCTGGAAAAATGCAGAGATGGAAGAGGAACAGGTGAAGGAATATACGATCAACTGGACAAAGAATCTTGGATACACTATATCAATGAGTCAATGGGAAACACCATCCCTCTCCAGCAACCCAATTTTCAGCAAAGAAAAACCTGGATGAACCCTGGAAACCTCTCAATGCTCAGAAGTAGGTTGCAGGTACATAACCATAATTAATAACCTACTTCCTAAAGTATTATTGTCTCAGCATTTCACAAAGAAGAGTTGGAAAAACCTCTCATCAAAGGAGATCCTCTGGAAAAGCCTGAAGCAGAAAAGAGCTGGAGCGAAACATAGCCAAAAACCATTAGAGCCAATTCAGCTTGTACATGCTTATTAAAAAGTTAACCCTTGCCAAGTTCAGTAGCTCAGTTATCAACCAAAAGTGTACAAACTGTAGCCTTAACTCCAATGGCCTTTCCACACTACACTTTTAGGGAAGGGTATTTAGGATTCTCAGCCAGAGAGCTCTTTGGCCTTAGGAAACTACAAACCCCAGAATCCCCCAGGATGCTGAAAGTGGAACAGCAGCATTATAAGAATGTATATGGTATTATTACCCAATTTTAGTATATGTGCTGCCGAAGCGAGCCATGCTGTTTTACATATGTATTTTAACATTTTGTATTGTACACTATTGTGTTGCATTTTAATATTCTGTATGCAAATAGCCTTTGGTCTACGCATTAATAAATTGATTGATAGTACTATTACCTCATTTTCAGCATTCTGTGGAATCCTGGGATTTGCAGTTTAGGGAGGGGCATTTAGGATTCTCAGCCAGAGAGCTCTTTGGCCTTAGGAAACTACAAACCCCAGAATTCCCCAGGATGCTGAAAGTGGAACAGCAGCACTATAAGAATGTATATAATACTATTACCCAATTTTAGTATATGTGCTGCCGAAGCGAGCCATGCTGTTTTTACATATGTATTTTATTTTAACATTTTGTATTGTACAGTATTGTGTTGCATTTTAATATTCTGCATGCAAATAGCGTTTGGTCTACGCATTAATAAATTGATTGATTGATTGATTGATAGTACTATTACCCCACTTTCAGCATTCTGTGGAATCCTGGGATTTGCAGTTTAGGGAGGGGCATTTAGGATTCTCAGCCAGAGAGTCTTAGCCCTTACGAAACTACAAACCCCACAATTCCACTATAACAGAGTAGCGTGGAAAGCCTCCCAGTGTTTTGTCACCCTTTTCTTTTCCTTAAGGATTCTCCTTCCGACAAGAGCCACTTTATAGACTCTCCAAGCACGACCATCGCTCAGATAAGTACCTCCGGCTGGCTTCTTCCCAGCAGAAAAGCAACCCACGAGCCTCGGCGTAGGAAACGACGACGGACCCGATACCCCCGCGGAACTCTTGCGCTTAGGGACCTGCTTTCCGCACGGGCAGCTTTTGCGGCGGGACCCGCGCGCATGCCCAGAAGTGACCCGCTGGGCGAAATGGGCGGGAACGGGGAGGGGTAACACTTGCCCCTGACTTTTCCGTTTCTCCTTCTCTTCTTCCTTTAAACAAGCCGGGCCTCGGAGAAGAGGAAGAGGCAGGATGTCCAGGGCGGGGACCGAAAGCTTCCTGCGTCAGGCCAGGTGGGGAACGAGGCGGCGGCAATGCTTCTTTCCTGTCTCCTTGCGGGCGGGCGGGGGAGATGGATGGGAAAGAGTTGCGAAGCTCGGGGAAGGTTCGGGGTGGGGCCGGTTGGGGCCCCCGAAACTCCCCGAGAGCCCGAGCACCGCCTCTCAGGCTCGGGGATTCCGAGATCTGCTTTCCAAAAGTAACTTCCCTGCGTGCTGGGAAGAACTGCTTTGGAACGGATGCTTGCTGAGTTAAACGGGCGTTAAAATCTTGCATGCTGCCTTCTGTTGGTAAAAGTTAGGCTGCCATCTGGTGTCTGCTTAGCTGGGTGTGAACCTCCGCTGAAGAAACGCCGTGTCCGCACTACACTGTTATAGCGCTATGGTTCCACTTTCAGCATCCTGTGGAATTCTGGGGCGTGCACTTCACTGAGGCCAAAGAGCTCTCTGGCTGAGAATTTTAAATGCCTGTCCCTAAACTTCAGATCCCAGGATTCCATAGGAGGTTGAAAATGGAGTGATAGCACTGTAGCATCATAGAATCCTAGAGCTGGAAGAGGCCACGGGGGCCATCGAGTCCAACCCCCTGCTGTGCAGGAACACTCATCAAAGCACTCCGAACAGGTGGCCATCCAGCCTCTGCTTAAAACCGCCAAAGAAGGAGACTCCACCACACTCCACTGAGTCAGCAGATTCCACTGCTGAACAGCTCTGATCGTCAAGAAGTTCTTCCTGAGGGTTCAGGTGGAACCTCCTTTCCTGCAGCTTGAATCCTTTGCTCCTTGTCCTAGTCTCTGGAGCAGCGAAAAACAAGCCTGCTCCCTCCTTGACATGACATCCCTTCAAATATTTAAACATGGCTATCATATCCCCTCTTAACCTTCCTTTCTGTAGACTAAACATCCCCAGCTCCCTAAGCTGCTCCTTATAGAGCATGGCTTCTAGATGTTTAACAGTGTAGGGCGGAAATGGCCTATGTTTGCAATATGATCCCTAGTGCCTCTTGTTTCCTGACCTCTCCCACAGCATGTTTGGTAAAAGCCTTTGTTGTAGAATTTTAAGCATCACTTTGCTTGCAGTTGTCCTGTGGTTACAATCCCTGGTATCTCTGTTCTTGGGGACTGGAATATGTATTGGGGACTGAAATATAAATGAGGATTTCCAATCTGTGGGCCATTCTTTTGTTTGCCATATTTGTTGACGGATTTTAGTTAGAAATAGAGTCAATTCTTTCTCTGTAGCTTGAAGGAGTTCTGTTAGTATGCCATCTATTCCTAATGATTTATTTGTCCCAAGTTCAGATTGCAGTTTACTTTCTGAAATTGTAGGTTCATCTTCAAATTGTTTTTTTCTTGATTTCTCTAGTGGAATGCTGCTGATTGGATTCGATTACTTCTTTACAGTTGCCTGTAAACTGATTCTTTCCTGATTCTGCTATTTAGCATCGACTAAACTAGGGATTCAACCTAGAGCCTTATATATGTAAAACTAAATCTAGGGTTATCTTGGATTTCAACAAAAATTTGGCCTATCTTAACCTGTATACTCTTCTGTTGTACTAGAGAAATCCAGGATGAAGAACTGAAAAAATTCACATCTCGAATCTCAGGCTTTCTCCAGAATTATGACTTGGGGAGTGAAACTGTTGATTGCTTGCAAAGACTCTTCCTTATTGTCTCAGCCACCAAATATGGACGGAAGTGAGTGAAATGCTGACTGTGTTGGGTCCATGTGGAAATTAATTATATTTTTACCACTCTGTTGGTGAAATGCTGGAGGAGATTCTACAGAAAATGTTTGACCATGAGCTGATTTCGTTTTAGACCGCATTAACTGGAGTTCAGAGTTTTAAGAACAATTGCCAGTATTCAGGGTTGCAGTTATGGATTTGGAAGCTGTTGTTTACCTTACCTGTTGTAGGCAGGCATACCCAGTTACAGTAGCATTGGCTTGAACAGAATACCAGCTAAAGCGTTATTGCATTGCTTCCTGCATATAATGCTTCTGCATGGCATTGAAAGTCTGTGCTTGTCCCATCCTCCTTCGCGAGCCTTCTGGTATTGGTGCTGCTAAAGGAGTTGCAGTTAGACAGAGGACGAGGAGGAAGAGCCAGCGTTGCATTATTATAAAAAGACCTCATAAAAAGAAGCCTCTGTCAGAGCTTTTGTTAACTGAGGTGTTCCTGTATATATTTAGTTTGACATCCAAAATATTTCTTAGTGAGCAGTTTTCCAGGGGAGAGCGTCAGGCAGACCTTAGATCAACAGAATAAATATCATTATTAAAATATCTTAGTTTCATTTCATTTTGCTTTTCTGACTTACTGTGGTCACTTCTTCCAGGTTGGATAGCAAATTTGTGGAACTTCTGCAAACAGCGCTGAATCTCCCAAAGTCCTCTGAGCAAGTGCAGACACTTTGTGCTGCTATCTTGAGAGAGATGTCTCCATGCAATGACTTATCCTTGTCTTTGGATAAGATCCAGGACACCAAGCTCTTGAGTCTAGTGTTCTCTATCATGCTATCCCAAGTAAGTTTGCCAGTGTCTTGTAAAGTCTAGAAACAGACTTTTTTGTTTCTCTGTTATTTCGCCCATTTCACACCTAGATTTCAAACATGCTAAATGATGTCTCTTCTTGGCTCTTTTTAAAGCTCCCCTCATGTGGTGAGATGTGGTATTTACCAGATTCTGGAGATTTACTGAAAATTGAAGGGCAGCTTTCCCAGCTGCACTGCATATCAGACATTAGTTTCCCCTCCCCTAGCAGAGCTTGGATGTAAAAAAGTTACAATTAATTACAGTTAACACAGTTAAACCATAGCTAGTTACTTCTGGTGAAAAAGGGGAGGAGTCTTGTTTCAAAAGGAATGCTATAAGGAAAAGTGAAGTGACTGTATTAATTTAGCAAGTAAAACTTTCTAATCACTTTCCAAAGTTATCTTGAAGGCCAATGTTAGAGATAACTTGGTAGGGAATTCTTCAGATTTTCTGCCTTTTTTTGCAACATTATAGTGAATAGCAGGAACTAGCTAGAATGAATGCAGGACCTGAACTGTTTTTAGAAAGTTCTAAGCTGTGTGCATGACAGCTTTGAGAAGTTACAACTTCCAGATGCTGCCCCCCCCCCAAAAAAGCTGGAAGATTCCGGGAGACATGGTCCAAAAAGTAACTGTTCCAAACTCTGGTTTATACAGTGGTCTAAATTATATTGCTGAAGCATGGATGCCTTTCTGCTAGGCTTCATACAGTGTAGCTCTTGTGGCTTTCGAATAATTCCAGCGTTTGCTTTCTGCAAAGGGCACTAAAATGGGAGACATAGAAGCTGTGGGGCAGCGTATGGTGAAACTTCTTGAAGGCAGACTTCCCGAAGGTCCAAATGCAAGGCACCTACTCCCTCTCCTGTCAAAAGTCATCAGCATTGCTCCAGGAAGTCTTAACGAAGGTAAAAGCAGCAATCCTATGGCTGTGTAAGGGAATACAACTTAGTATAAGAAAGATCTTTAGAGGTCAGAGGTCTCCAAGTTTACAAAGATGGTGTAGTTTTGAATAATTGCCAGCATAGAGAGCATATAGTCACTTTCCTTTACTTATGGATGTTAAGAGCTGTGATGAGTCTTATTACATAGGCAAGGTTTTTTTCTTTTTAGAGATGCAAAAGTTTGCAGAAGTAGGGGAACATACCTATACCCAGAAAGGACCTGTGAAAGAAGGAGAAGAGTTAGTGACATGTACAAAATTGATGCACAGATCTTAAGTGCAGCTGTGGGATTATTTGTACCAAGAAATTGGGAGTAAAAATTAAAAAGATAAATCTGATCTAAGGTAGGGCCATGAAACCTTGGGGTTAGTTTTCTTTCTTTATGTTTCCTACTCACTTTTCAGCCATGATTCACCACAAGATCCCATGGATAGGATCCAGACTCTTATTGGCCAAACTTAGCAGCTACTACAAACAGCAGGACTTAAATCATGACTAGTTTGTCCCATTGATTTCAGTAGAGCCTATATTCCATGAACTTAGTCTGCATCTGACCCAATAAAACTATGATATGTTTGGGATTGTTTTGGGTGGTGTAGTTTTCTCAGGTAATCCTTCCAGTTCTGTGATTCTTCTCTCCAGAGAGTAGGGGACAGTTCAGCTGTGAGCTGATTGGCTTGCAGCAAAGATCAGGACTTGCTAATGTGCCTCACAGTTGCATCTTTCTCATTGCTTTGGATCCCTAGATCAGATCAATCTGCTCAGCAAAAGGATGGTGGACTGGCTGAGGTATGCCAGTGTCCAGCAAGGAGTTCCCCAGTCTTCAGGAGGCTTCTTCAACCCTAGAGCAAGACAGGTGTGGAACTGCACTGCTGGGGACTTGAACCCAAGTTGGTGTTTAGGAGGGGAATTACAAGAAAGTTAGTCTGTGGGTGTAGCACCGGGATGTGCAGCTCTGGAAAGAGCAGGGGCTGTTTTTTACCCTTGCATCCTTCCCATGAACTGTACTGGCACACCTGATGCAACTGGAAATGAAGTCATGTTACATCTGGTTTCATTTTTGCCTGATTTTTCACCAGTTGGTTGGGGAATTACTTTTCCAGGTACAGAAAGCCCCCATCTTTTGATGCCCCATTATCTGATGACTTGCTGTTTTGACGCTTTCAAATTAAGAACAAGTTCCATTAATTCAACAGAAGTTCCACTCTTTCATTACTTCTTGCCTATAGAGGCTCTCTCAGCACTGTTCACACATGCATGCTGCTTGCAAAGTGAGCTGAGAAGGATAAAAAGGCACCAAGCTAGCTGAGACACTTTGCAAGCAGCACACTTGTGGCTGGTCCCAAGTGAACCTCTGTAAATTCTTTGTGCTCCCTACAACACAGTACATGGGTTCTACTTTTCAACCAGTTCCATTTTCTGACAGTGCTCCGGTCCCTAGCCTTAGCTAAAGAAGTTCATGTTCCAAGCGGGAAGGAGAAAAACTGGATGTTCAAAAGGCGGCTGGACATTTGTTGAAAAAGTCTTCAGGGCTCACCTGAAAGGAAATGGGTGGAGAGCTGAGCGTGCTTCTTGAGGAAGGGAGTTCCAGAAATAATGGAGCCAGTACTGAAATAATCCAGTGAGGTGTACTGGTTGAATCTAACCAGTGGGTCTGCAGATAAGCCCTCCGTGGATGATCTCAAGGCCTGGGCAGGTTCCTATGGAAGCCTTAAGCCAGTGGTTCTCAACCTGTGGGTCCCCAGATGTTCGTAGACTTCAGCTCCCAGAAGCCCCAGCCACTATGGTCAATGCTCAGGGCTTCTGGGAGCTGAAGTCCACAAACATCTGGGGACCCACAGGTTGAGAACCACTGCCTTAAGCTGACTTGTGGATGATAGATTTGTCTGCACCTACTAGCAATGACAGTTAAATACAGTCCCCTTGTTCAGTAGCAGTATACCTCTGAACACTGAATGCTAGGAATAAAAGGAGAATTCTGCAGTCATGAACCTTGCTTGTGACCTTCCCAGAGTATGGGCACTGTGCAAATCAGGATGATAGACTGTGTGGACTTTCCATCTGCTCATGCAGCACTTCTCTGTATTTTTATACCTGCAAATGTCTGCTATCAGCTGGCCATTGTGGGTGAAAGACTCCCTGCATTAAAACCTGGATACAGTGTCTCAGCTTTTTCTGTTTTCTATGAGCCAGGTTGTGGCTTTGGAATTTTTGGAACTTAATCTTCCTCATCCCATTCTCCCTCCTTCCTTCCGTGCCTCTCACCCACCCACAGCCTGGTCCAATCACAGAGGTGGATGGCACGGTCGCCACAGACTTCTTCACTGTGCTCTCAGTTGGGCAATACTACACAGAAGACCAGTGGCTCAACATGCAGGCTTTCTCCACATTACGGAAGTGGCTCCTGTGCTATGGTAGTGATGGAGCAGCCAGTCCAAATTCAGGTAAAAGTCTTTGCCATAGGGATTAGGGGACTAAAAGAATGTGACTTTTGGGTTACTTTGGCTCTAGAAGATTCAAAATGTTTGTCTTTTTTTAGGCCATGCTACCTGACCTGGTTGTTTCATTTCACAAGTGCATAATGTTAGTTTTGAATAAAAAGTTTGATGAAACATGTTGAACTGCTCTTCTTTTTTGTGGGGTAGGAACCTTATCCCTGTTCTTTCCATGTTATTTCTGCTGCAGTACCTGTTACAGAAAAGTTTCTGTTACAGAAATAAAGCCCAGGAACACATCTCCTTTGTTAACTGAGCCTCTCAGAAATTTTGGGAAGTTTTTGGTAACTTCTTTGACTTTTTCCCTCCTCTCTTGTCTTACGGCTTCCCTTTCAGATGACAAATCTGAGGTGGACGGCTCTGTTGTGTCCATGGTTTCAGTCACTTCCAGCTCCAGCCGTCTTCTTCCTCCAAAGGAGCGCTTGAGGGAGAAGGCCGTTGAGTACTGCCAGCGCCTTATAGAGCAGTGCAACCGTCGTGAGTCATCGTTGTCTTTTCTTTTCGATGGACAACTTGCTTTGCTAAAATGAAGGTTCTTTCTGAGCTCTTTCACCCCTTCTCCCATCCCCATCCTTTCCCACATTGCAGCTCACATGAGATTCATTGTACATGAAAAAACAGATGTTCCCCTCTCAAGACTGTGTTCTTTGTTAGAAGTCAAACAATAACTGTGTTTGCACTTTGCCAGGGACTGGAGAATGCTTTCTAGCTCATGGGCTGCATCCCTCCTTGGGAAAGGATCTCAGTGGCATTCTAGTGGTCGGTGGAGGAAGGACAGAGAGCATGGTGTTGGCCCAAAAGCAAAATGGGTGGCTCCAGGAACAAATCTTACCAGCACTCTCCAGTGCAGCAGTTTTCCCTGGTGTGCAAAACCTTATTTGCTGCAAACCAGCACTCTTCTGCCACGCAAAATCCTGTCAATCTGCAAATAGAAGTTCTCGTTCTGTGTGTAACCACTTAGGATTCCAAGCGCAGAAATCATTTCACTGCAACCTTTTCTGAGGCTTCAACTAGATCTCCAGTCTCTGATCAGAGATACAGGCAGAAGAAAGTCTGTGTTCTAGGTGAAGAATTTGGCTCACAGGCCAAATAGTCCTCATTTAAACAATGAATTGGCTTACTAAACTATAATATGAACAAGTAGCCTGCCAGCCCATTCATATCTCCTCCCCCCTTCACCCTAGTCTTTTCCAGTTAGGTGTTGCTTTTTCCTTGGAGGTAATCTCTTGATAACCTAAATACCCTGAAGGCACCAGATCCAGTCTCGTCTTGGCTGCTAAGTACATTCAAACCCAGTTAGTAATTCAAAGGGAATAGCAGGTGCTGTTGGTTATATTCAGAGAAAGGCAGCAGCAAACCTCTTTTGAATAAATCTTTCTAAGAAAACCCTTTGATAGGGTTGACTTAGGTTGGAATGGACTTAAAGGCACAGGTCAACAACAACAGAATCTCTTGACTGCATATTGGCAATGGGAGGATGAGAGCCAAAAGCAGGTAGAGTGTGCCAGGTTGCATGGTACGTGTACTCTCCCTCCTCCTGTCTTTGTGCAGCTGGCCCACAGGCCAGATACAACCGCTGGACTGAGCGTTCCCAACCCTGATTTTAAGGGATCTGACTTGTATTTGTTTTGTCTTCCAGGGGCTCTGAAGAAGACAGATGCGGAACTGCAGAAAGCAGTAAGTTCAGCAGAGAGAGGGCCTCATATATTAAGGGCAAGCATTCTGGGATTTGTGACGAGCAGATCTTTTGCTTTCCCCTGCAGTGTCTTATCGAAGCAATCACGATCATGGATATTATTTGCAGGCAGGATGCCTCTTACGTCTACCGCTCGCTCTCCTGCCTGAAGAGCTTGCACAGTCGGATCAGTGGGGATCTTTCCTACGCGAGGGTGTTGCTGCCTATTGCCCAGTTCTTCCTGAATCACAGTATGTACAGATTGCTGCCTTTCCTCTTCCCAGGACAATGCCTTCTCTCTTTAAGCCCTTGGTAAATGTTATGGACAACTTATCATCCAACAGTCTAGCTACTGGCTGGCTGGTGGATGGCTTGGAGCTTTATGTGGATTCACATTATGGGCATATCTCAATTCCAAAGGCAGCTCCTTTTACAAAGTCTTTTAAAGTCTGCCCAGCCCTCCCTTTCATCCTCATCCTCTGTCTGGTTTAATTTTTTTAGCAGCATCTGCACTAGGAGGATGGTGAAGAGGGCTGGAGAGACACAGGCTTCTGGTGTTGGACTGTGAACAGCATGACTGCAGTAAAGAATACAGTATAGATTGTGCTGAGAAGCCATGGGCTTCTGCAATAGCCATTCCTGGTGGTGTGAGGCAGCCTACAATAGGCAAGGTAAACAACAGCTGTCTCCAGAATCCCTTACTGAGCAAGAATGAATAAGCAAGACAGAGCAAAAAGGGGGAAGCAGATTAGACTGCCCCACTGGCTACCACCAGAAAATCATAGATCTGTAACTCTGGCCCCAAAAGGGAAATTGTAATAAAAGTGAAGGTTGGTGAAAATAAAGGTTGCCACTGGATATACTTTGGAAGAAACCTTCAGGTGGCCTCTGGAAGGATCAACATGGTTTTTTGTATGCAAACGTTTAGAGGCCTTGGTTGTTTCCTTTCCCATGTGCATGTCTATATAATTAGTTGAGAATAAAATGTTTGCTGTCCTCTTCTTTTTTTGTGGTATGGGAATCTATCCCTCTTCTTCCCATCTTACTTCTGCCTCTAGTACCAAATTTTTTGTTGAAGAAATAATGCCCAGGAACACATCAACCTCATTAGCAGAAGTATACCTTGTGTTCTTATTTTATTTCTGTGCACTGTGTTTATTTCTGTGCAGGTGAGACAGCAGCTGTGGACTCCGAGGCTGTGTACAAGCACCTCTTCACAAAAGTTCCTGCTCAGCTTTTCCACAGCCCTATGCTGGCATATGAGTTTATCCAGTTCTGCAGGCACAACCTTCCATTATTCACCGAGAGTGTCAGCATCTTCCGACAGAACGCTCCAAACCTATTCAAGGTAGTGTTTCCCAATGCTCTGTTGCAAGCCTGAAGGAGGATTCTGGAGGGTATCTAAGTGTCCCAGAAGGCTGATCAGAGTGGGTGTTGCAGTCAAACACATCTAGAAGACATCAGGTTTGGAAGGGCCGGTACAGTCATTACAGGGCCTGATAGACAGCAAGATCTGGTTTGTTGTGTTGTGTGACGTTAAGTTCATATGGGAGGAGCTTAAGATCTTAAGTTTCCTCCCCTGTTCTGCCCCTTGGATCAGCTCTGTTTTTGGCTTGCAGTTTGAGAGTCTGCTTGGAACATCCAAGGAGAGCACTCCCTTTCATCGTTGTCTGTCTTTTCTCCCTCTGCAGTTCCTAGCTTGGAATAGTCCAGCCCTGGTTGCTGAGTACATGGACATTTTACCAGCCTTACTTGGGCCAGACACCAGCCTGGAGGTCTTTCACTTGCTGCTCGACCTGCCTTGTTTAGCTGCTGCCCTCGATGTCCAGCTGAGGTAAATGTGCCTTTCTGTACAGCATCTTCCTGTGTAGTGCCAGTGGTCTTCACCAGGCCACACGTGGCACTGTCCGCCTTGAACACTTGCTCCTTCAGCCACAGTACAGGTTGATAGACAGGATGAGGGATGTGATGGCCTAGTTAGGGGGAAACCTATTCCGCCCCCCCACACACACACACACAAGGATGGTAAAGCAATAAGAACATGAAAAGATTTCTGCTGGATCAGACTGAGGGCCTATCCACTTTTTCCACTTTCACAGGGGTCCTGTGCCCCTAGCCCTAGCGATTGTGGAGGGATGACTGTATTTTAAATGGGGCGTGTTATATTTGTACCATTATTATATCAGTAGTAGTAGTAGTATTTTAATTGGAGTGTGTTATATTTGTGTTGTGGTTGTTGTTGTTGTTTGCCTATATTTCTTCTGACCTGCCTCTCCCTATGGATCAAAGCAGGGGAACAACAGATTAAAATACAGCAACAAGTAGACACATAACACACTTAAAGACACAAACACTAAATAAAAATGCGTAATCATTTGAAACAGCATATCATCACTTTAAAAAAGCATACATATTAAAATCAATCAATTCATAATTTAAAAACTGCTAATTTGAAATCTGGATGGGCCAGAAGAGATTGGTCTTCACTGTTGTTTTTAGTGTAGACAGCTTATCCAGCTGTCAAATCATCTTCAGCAGGTCATTCCACAATTTGGGGACAGCGGATAAAAAAGGTCTCTGGTTAACAGTTGCTAGCCTGTCCTTGGCTGAGTGAAGTAAATGTCCCCCAGAAGACCTGAGCGTACGGGGCAGATTATACAGGAGAAGGCAATCCCGTAGTAATAACCTTTTAAAACTGCTTTTAATTTATATTATTAAATGATTATTTAACTTTTAAAAAAACTTCTGTATTAACTTTTCCTTTAACTGTATTATTGGGAGAAAGCTGTAAAGTAAAGTGAATTAATGTGTAAATCTAAATTTAATTAAATCTTTTGTGGGTATAAAGATTTACATGGGAGGAGATCAGCTAATACACATTTACAGGGTTGTAGAAGTTTGGAGGGGGGACTTGTGGACAAATTGCTCCCTGTGTGGTATGGTGCAGGTAACTAGTGTGTGTGTGTATGGTTTTGTCCCATTCTTAGGTCTTCCCTGACCCCTCTGTCTGAGCGGACAGCCGTGGACTCAACTTCAAAGCCAGCCACATGCCAAGAGGCCTTCCGTCACCCAGAGTACAGGGTCTTCTTCCAGTATCTCCTCCGGGCTGAGTTGGCTCCTGGAGACCCAGGCAGGTGGGGAGCATATTGCTGAACTGACACCCTCTCTTTTTCTTTCTTTGGAATATTTGTACATCAGTTAACTAGGCAAAGCTCTTGAAGCACATGATAAAAGTGACTTAAGGTGGGGCAAAAACTCACCCAGATCTTTCCCCCATTTCTCCCGCTGATGTTCTCTGGTGTTCCAGCAGCTCTTCTGTGGCTGGAGGAATCACTTGTTAGTCAATAATAATAACAACATTTATTTATAGTGCCCTTTTCACCAAAGGGTGGAGTGTGAACATATACAAAGATAAGGACCATAAGGACCATAAAATGTAACACTACAGATGCACATAAAAAGAAATCCCTAATGCCCCACCGGTCACTACCCACCTCAGCAAGCTCAGGCACAATTCAGCAGCTTAATCTGGTGAATCAAAGAGGAACATCATAACCCCTTATGCAAATAGGTGAGATCTTCCTCCAACCAGAGGTCCAAAGGAAGACTGCCCCACAGATATGGAGCCAGACCTCGAAGGCTCCCAGCCTGGACAGAGCTGTGCCTGTTGGTGGAACCAGCAATAATCCTTTGCTACAGATCTTAGATGGTAGATCCTATGCTAGCTAATCTGCACCAGTACCTGGAAGCTCAGCTAGCTTGGGATGTACCATCTAAGATCTGTAGCAAAGGATTGTTATTATTATTACCAGAAGAGAACAGGAAGGCAAACCTGGCAGTAGGCTATTGCAATAATACAGGCATGAGATAACCAAGGCCTAGATAAGCAGTTGAGGACTCCCAGTGGTCAAAAGATGGAAATTTCATGCCTTTGCTGTTACCCCGATAAAGAGTGCAGGGACAAACAACCGGCAGGACTCTGAGGCTCTTGGCAACTGGGGAAGGACAGGTCTTTGTATTGTTTTGTTGGACCAAACTCCCAGCATTTCTCACCATTTGCTGTGCTGGTGAGAGACACTGCCAGCTAGCATCATTATCCGCACATTTCAAATGGGGTCTTCAAAGAACTTGTTGAGGGCTACTCCTTAAGTTCAAAACTGATGCTTAAGGAGGATTGGTTGGGGGAATTTCAGCTTTTATAGTGCAACGCAGGCTCTGCTAGCTGGAGCCATCAGTCTTGGTTCATCAAGTGAGTGAGTGGGAGATTTTTTTTTCCTCAAAACTTTCTGGGAGTTGAGGAAGCATTTGAGGAGCAACTGGGTGCCCCAGAGGCTGACAACTTCTGTTGGGTTACTGCCAACAGGTTGACTTCTGTCCGCCAACTCCTGGGGCCCATGGCCACTTCCCCTCGTGTTGTGCAGTGTGCTGAGTGTGTCCCTGTCTTATTGCAACTCTTCTTTGGAGTTGTAGCCAAGGTAAGTGACCACTGGTAAGGATCTGCTTTTTTTTTTTTAATTTTGCCCTAAAAACTTGTATCTGTGCATGTGTGTGTTTGAAACTATGCCTTTGAAAATCTACATTTGTTAGGGTATACCATCCAGTATTTAAATACTTTAAAGATCTTTTCATACTCTGAATAAAACTTCTGTTTTATCGTTTTGAGTGTGTGTTAGTGAGTGCATTTGCTTTGGGAGGCCTGTGGAATTGTGGCCTCCCTCTTTTCAATAGCCCCAGTCAGAAGAATCCCACCAAATCAGTTTCTGGATAAGTCAAAATGTAGGTAAACCCCACTGATTTAGTGGGTCTACTTTATTTGGGGTGTCGCCCAAGTTATTCTATTTTATCCTCCCAGCAACCTTAGTTAAGTTGTTAATGCTTGATACCAGCTGGATACCAGGATTAAGCTGGAATCCTATTGGTTAGTTCTAGCTCAGATAGATCCACCAAATCCATTGTTGGATAGTGACTCAACATATAAATAAATCCTATTGATTCAGTGGATCTAATCTATTTGGGATTAGCAACAGGAGTTAGGCCTTAGTCTGCAGTTCTGTGCACACTTAGCTGGCGATATGGCTCTTTAAACCTAGTGAGTCATACTACATAGAACTGCACTGTTAACTAGATTAGATCCAGTATTTCTAGTCACCAAAGTCAGGGATGAGGAACCTGTAGGTCTCCAGGTATTAGATTAAATTTACCATTGTCCTTCCCATTGGCTACGTTAGTTGCAGTCCCACACATCTGAAGTGAATCATACGCTCTCAACCTCTGTTTTAAATGCTGGCAAAAGACTTGACTGTCAACCAGGACGTGGCACTCATGGTTTGTTTGCAAACCATGGTTAATTTATATGTGGCGAAAGTAAACCATGGTTAAAACAGTTTTTCTGCTTCAGCCTCTCTCCTTGCAAGATAAGTAGCACTTGTCATTGTAATCACTCAGAACTAGCCCTCCAGATACAGGGTTTAATGCAGCTAAGCCAAGCTCAACCCATCAGTCTGTATTTCAGATTTTAACCAAGGTTGCAGCTATACACCAGGATTAGTGCTAACCACAGTTGAGTGGTATGTCTGCAGCCAAGCCAAAACACTGACAGAGGGACATGTCCCCTGTACTGCTGTCTCTTAGCAGTGCTGTCTCTTAGCAGTAAACTGAATGAGCACCACACTTAGACTGCAGAATTTCTCAGATTTCCCTGATCCAACCTTGCTAGTTACATTAAGAATAAGATCCTATCCCCCTTCTCCAGTTTGCAGATGGGTCCCTTGCAAACAAGCTGGTCTTGGCCATGCTGGAGAGAAGCGACCATCTTTATGAGGTTCCAGGGTTCAAAGCAGAAGTGTACAGGTGAGTAGAGGCTTGTATCAAGGTGTGGATCATTGGAGAATGATAAAGTAGAGAATGTTCCCCTTCACAGTATTAAGTGTCCTGCGTACACCAGAGGGTAATCATGCTAAAGTGTTCTGATCTGCTGTTTCCACCAGTCCCTGTCCAGCATCTCCAGTGGAAAGCAATTGTGAGAGTTGTGGTCCAAGTGGAAAGGAATTATGGGAGTTGTAGTCCAAGTCATTGACAGAGCAAAGGTTCTTCCCTTCTGTAGGTGTACAGGGAAAAAAAAATCCAGAATTTGTGGCAAGGCCCACAGATAAGAGGACCTTGTGGAAGCCACCAGAAATATTGGCTGAACACTAATTCAAGAAATGTTGCTGATCTCAAAGACTTCTTATGTGTCTTGCAAAAGGAATCCACAATTCTGAGTTGCGAGTGGCTCATCCCATACATGTGTGTTCACTTGCTTTTTTCTTTTATTGACAGAGTGATGAGCTCTCAGTTGCCTGTTCTGTGCAAGCTACACCCTTCATTGGTGGTGGAACTCTCCAAACCCCTTCTGGAGTTTTCAGGAACAGTCACCAACATCCAGAACAAGGAAGACATCTTCACACATGTGGTAAGGATAAGCCTGCATATACCAGAAGGTGGGGCCCAGGCATCCCTTCTCCCTGTTCCCATGTGAGTTGCCACCCTGCTTAAGTGAAGTCTAGGGATATTTAAACCCTGCCTTGTTGCCTTGCTTTTGCATTCAAATTTATCATGAGATTCCCTTCCTGGCCAAATATATCCTACATCTCTTTAGATGTGAAGCTAAATCTGTCCTATTTGCCCTTGTTTTAGTAACACTGATTAGCTGTTACCTGCTTTATACCAGTTTTTCCACTGTTTGGTTCCTATTTTAGTTTTTCACATTTTTTGTATGTGCAGGTACCCCTACTCGTGCACACTTCAATGTATATATTTGTGTGTAGAAGTGTTCCCAAAGCAGATACCTCCCAGATGTGAGTTGGATAACAATTCTATCATCTCTAGCCAGTAAAGCTGACAGAGCAATGGGATTTGTAGTCCAGAACACCTAGAAGGTACCAAATCGTGGAAAAAGTTGTGGATAGTTTTTTAAAGTTGCCTTGGAGACTATGGCAAAGAGAAGAAGGTGAAAAAAAATCTCTTAAGTACAGTTGGCCATCTGCATTCACCAGAGTTAGGGGCACAGGGCCCCCATGAAAGTGGAAAAATCATGAATATCTCTGAGTGAATGAGTGGGGAAACGCATATGCACGCTCTCTCTCCCTCCACTCCCACATCCCATCTCCTTCCCCCTATCTGCGTGAGAAAGCGAGGGAGTGCATGCATGTGCCCCCACTTCCTGCTTGCCAGTTTCTTTCTTTTCCTCCTCTGTCTGAGCGAGTGAGCAGGTGAACACACATGCATGGGATGAGTCACTGTCTCTCAGCCTGGCCTACCTCACAAGATTGTCGTGAGGACAAAAGCAGGGGTGGAGAGCTACTACCTTGCGCTCATTGGAGGGAAGGAAAGATATAAATAAATAATTAAAAAAACCCAACCAGACTAAACACTTTAGGCTTTGTAAAAAAGGGAAAAAAACAGTGTTTTGCTTTTCGATCCAGCAAGATCTCTGAGGCTGGAGATACACCCTAGGCAGTTTGTGCCCCCTCTGCTGTATGGCCTTGACATATCTCTCCCTAAGACTCCATAGAGTTGCAACTAGCCAAGAATACCCTCTCTTCCTACTTGGAATGCTGTATTTTATTTTCCTGTTAAGAGACAGAGAAGTAGGAGCCATGTGCAGTAGTGACATCTCAAGGATAATTAAAATAAATCTCCAGGTTATACTTTGCCGTTGCAGTGTAAATAAATGCTGTTAACAGCAGTGCAAATAAACCCTGGTAGCTTTATCAAGTGTGTGCCTCTCATGGCTATAAAGGTAGGAATGGAACCGTGTGCCCCTCTGCTTCAGCGGCTGCCTCTTTGTGCAGGTGTGGGCCATTGGTGAATACGCCTCAGTGATGCACGACAAGAGGTGCACAGCGGAGCAGATCAACAAGTTCTTTGAAGTCCTGGAGGCGATGCTCTTTGAGATCACGCAGCTGCGGCCCTCGGCCAGTGTCCCCAAGTACTCTCCCCGCGTCATCGCTGTGCTGATGACTGCATTGACCAAACTCGCCTCGCGCAGCCAGGACTTGATCCCAAGGTTTGAAAGGGCAGGGGCAGGGGCTGGGAAAAGGCCAGTCTGGCTCACGGTGGTGCGTGCCTGACTTATTTTCTTCTCATGTGACATACAGGGGCTGTAGATATCTGGCAAAGCACATATTCTGTTCCCAGTTCATACTCCAAATCTAGTGTAGCAGGGTTTGGAAAGTTCTATGGTATATTTTTTTTGGCAGATTTTCTGCCAGAAATTAACTGTACTAGGTCACATGTGTGGCCCTCCAGATGTACCATCGTCCCTGACCACTGGCCAGACTGGCGGGGAGTGCTGGAAGTTGGGGTCCAGCAACATTTGGAGATCCGTAACTTGCTCATTGTGAACTAGATGCAGCCATGGGCAACTCTGGCCATTTAGATATTTCTGGACTACCATTCCCATCAGTTTTGGCCCAGCATAACCAATTGTGAGGGATGATAAGAGATGCAGTCCAGATTCTAGAAGGCCAGACATTGCCTAGTCCTGGGTGGGATGGACCACTGACCTCTACCTAATAGAAAGCAACTTATTGTTTTACCTTTTTAAATCTTTGAATTTGTGACAAGGTCTATCCTGAGACAAGGACTCTGGGGAGCTCACCTAAGACCTCTTCCACTGAAAGCTCATTCAGGAATTGAAGCTGATCCCAGGGCTTCTTTGTAAAGCCTTTTCCTGTGCCTTGCAAAAAGAATCCACCGCTTTGGGTTGTGTGGAGTCCCAGACACCGTTCTCAAATCAAGGGCACCTTGCAAATTCACCATCAACTCATGCCCTGCCTTTTGTATCTCCGCACAGGGTTTCCCTCTTCTTGTCCAAGCTGAGGACATTTGCCCAAAGCCCAGCTGTTTCCTCCACCTACAGCGCTGAGGATGCTGAAGCGATCCTGACTCGAGCCACCGAGCTGATGAACTTGCTGAAAATGCCCAGCGTGGCTCAGTTTGTGCTGACTCCATCGGCTGAGGTCTCAAGCCCTCGCTTTCATCAGGACACGCACACCTCCCTGCCACTTGCCATGAAGACAACCAGCTGGCTGTTAGGAGGAGGAGGAGGAACAACTGGCTCTGTTTCTGGCTGAGGCAGGAGCACCTGTGCCCTTTAGACACAGGTGTGATTCTCAAGGTTGTTGGTTTTGGTGGGTATATCTTAGCAGCATCTGTTTTGACCTGAGGTGAGCCAGAGCTGGGTTGATCTAGAGGAGCACAACTGGTTTGTGAATGGTGCAGAGAAGTCAAATTGGCCAAAGTGCATAATTTCCATTTCCCAAACAGATTGAATTTTCTGATTGTTTGGGATGGCCCAGATACACCTTGCTGACTTCCTGGGTACCTGGTGAGTCCCAGACGTGTCTTGTTCTTTAACCCATTTCACAGTTTACAGACTAGTTTTCTTGTCACTCTGGGGACTGCGTCCTAGTTGAGTTAAAAGCATGGCTTGTCGTATCTAGACTCCATGTTCCTCTTGATGGTTAAACACAATAAACACTCTGCCTTGACCTGGGGAGTAGCAAAGGTTGGATGATGCTTGCTTTCTCTTTGGGACCCGAGTTACTGGATTGCCTTGGAGAAAGCGGCCTCTTTAGGTGCATGGAGTGTTTAAGCACTGCAGGTAGCCGCATCAGTAGCTCTAGGCTTCCCTCCCATGGCCCTTTCCGCATTAGCTTGACCTGCAGCAAAGGACCCCATCCAGCTAAATTTAAACCAGCAGATGTCAGTGGAACCAGTTAGTTGCAACTAGCAGTACTAGCCACAGACCAGATATTTCTGTTACTCCAAAACATGCCATGTGTTCAAAGGGCAAAACTCAAGTTACCTGGGGGGTTTTTGGGGGAGGGGGTTACATCACCCAGAATCCCCCAGCCAGCATGCTGGATGGAGAACTCAAGGAACTGTATTACTGTAATACTTCTGAGGTCTGTGTATGTTAGGATTCTAATGTAAGAGTTTCTTAGGAAGTTAATCCATGTGGAAAAGATTCCCTAAAGGGCAAAGGTTTAAAAATCCAACAGTTTATTCTGCAGAAAGACTAGTGGAATCACGCTGGAGTTGTAAGGCAGCTTCAAAAATACACAGCTTGGATTGACCTCCAAATGGGAGCCTAGCTTTTAAAGCAGCGTTAGCCTTAGCTCTGGCTCCCTGAAAAATTTGTTCTTCTCTTTCCAGTATTCCTCCGTCCTGCCTCCTGCACAAACAGAAATTGGACCTAAGAGTCAACACAACGGTTTCCTGTTGGAACAGTTGCTAATTTTATTGTATCCAGTTTGTTCTTTAACACAGAGGGTAGTATTCTGAACACGCATGCTCCATACTGCTGGCCTTGCCCTTTACAACATCATCTGCAATATTATAACTATATACATTTTTTAAAAAAAGATGCACAATATTAACAAACCAAGCAACTGGGAGGCCATTGTTCCTCCTAATTTCCTGAGGGCAAACAAGCGACCTTCAGTAAAAGAAGCCAAAGAATGCTCATTTCTGTGGAAAAGGGGGTTGAAAAGTCTGGCCAGTGTTTTTAATAAATCCCAGTTGTTTGCTTAGAAAAAGGTAGCCTCTCCCATTCATGGTCAAGTCATCAGAACAGGTTTTTATAAATGATGCAAGGTATCCTGGAAGAGACGTTATTCATAAAATAGATAAAATTCAGGCCTGTATATAGATGGGCTATATACAGATTCCTGGGGTCCCTCATAGAGCTGCCACAAGATGAGGATAAGGGTAGTTGCTTTTACAAAAAGATTAGTCCAGCCCCAGCCAGCTTGGATGATGGCCAGGGATGATGGGAAGGCTAGGCTAGCAAAACCAGGAGGACTCTTATGTTCCCCACCTCTGACTTGGCTGTTTACAGAGGATGGATCTGCCAGCGGCTTTCATCAGCTAAGACGGATAAAGCCTCCATGTTCAGAGGCAGTGCACTGCTGGAACACCAGTTGCTGAGGGATAAGCAATGTAGGTTTGTTACCTTTGCAGCCTTTCTGAACCATCTCTGAGCATCCCTGCCTGGACACTCTCACAAAACAGGTGGCTGGCCAGCAAACCTTTGTGCTCTCTGCAGAGGGCTAGGAATCAGCTGAGACTGTCCAGCAAATTGGGAGGGATTTGACCTGACTCTGCAAGTTCCCGAGGGTCTGAGCATGCACTTGGGTGTTAAGTTTGCGTCTGTGTAGCCCTGCCTGGAGTAGCCAAGGGAGTTGTGATCTTGGCTTGTTGGGGTCGTTTGGAACAGGCCTGCAAATTCCTGCCTCTCACCCCTGTTGTTCATTGCAGTGCAGTGCTGCTCTTGTGTGCTTTTATGGTGACCTTTGTCTTTGTGTGCCTTCAAGTCATTTCTGACTCATGGTGACACTAAGGCAACTCTGTCATGGGGTTTTCTGGGGCTGAGAGCATGTGACTGGCCTAAGATCACCCACTGAGCTTCCATGGCCAAGCCATTAATTGAACCCTGGTCTCCAGAATCATAGTACAGTACTCAAACCATTACACCATGCTGCTGTTTTTATGGTGACCCTAACATAGCGTTTTCTTGGCAGAATTGAGAGAAGGTTTTCCTATGCCTTCCTCTGAGGCTGACAGAGAGTGACTAGCTTAAGCTTAGCCAGTGAGTTTCCGTGGGCTGCTTCCCTTCGAATTCGTACTGCAGTGTTAGATGGCAGCCGTGCTAACTGCAGAATTCTGGGAGCTGTAGTCCCTGAGAAAGCAGCTTTTCTGAACCTTGGTGTAGTAAATTAGCTTTCCTGGAGACTTTAGTGAATGTAGGGAGGCATGAATGGAGATTGTGCAAAAAGCACATTGGCTGTGATCATTTGGATGGCATAACTACACTGGTATAGGTGCGGCAGCAAAGGGGCAGGAGTAAAAGGAGTGCAGGCGCTGCACTGGGGTCAGGGGAACATGCAGGAAGTTACCTCTGTTGAGAGGAAGCTGCCCTGCCAGGTCTCAGGCTCCCAATAGGGAAGCTTTCTTGGCAACAGACAAGGTTTTCTCTTCTGTCGCTTCACTGCCACTGCATGCCACATTATTATACTTACAATAACACTTTTAAGGGAAGTTTAAGCCAGATAAAGTTACCAAGAGCATGTTCTGCCATTAAATGCACTTTCCGGCTAGAGGTTCTTTTTGGCAGCAGTGCCACTGGAGAGGAACGTGAGAGCATTGGGGCCAATTGCTGTTAAAACAAAACCTGGGACACGTGTCCTTTGGATGGACTGGCTCTGTAAAGAGTGAATCTGGAAAATCTCTTTGATTGCAGTGACAACTGGAAGCCACGCAGGGGCATAATTGCCTCTCTTAAGCTGCTGCCGTGTTCAAAAGGCTGTTGCTGTTGGCAGCGGAAGGCTGGAAGAACTGAGCCATTCTTTTTGGCTTCTAGACCACAGCAATTCAAACCATCTGATGTTCCAAGGAGGCGAGGGGAGAATGTTTGGTTTCTGAAGCTGGGCATAGTTGGATGTCATCACCTGCCTGTGAAGCAGTAATAGGCACCTTAGCATGACTCTCAGTGGATGGGGTTCTCCTTGTGATCAGCCCTCTGTGAAATCCACAGAGCCCAGGCCTTGTCACACTGATAGCTGCTGGTCTTCCAGAGTGCACAGTTGTATTTTTAAATATATAAGCAACAGTGCTGTTCCTTTTTAGACATGTGCAACAGCCAGAAATGAGCTGTTGCAGATTCCCCACATCTCTGTATCAGCATGTTTATACCAAGAGCCCTTTGAGGTGGGGTGAAAGAGAAATGGGGAGAGTATCTGGATTTCTGGGTGCTTGGGAGTTTGAATCCACCACTCTTCTTTCCTCTTTTCTGACCACTATTCCAAAGTCCTCTAAAACAGGAGTTCTTAACCTTTTTTAGGCAACGGACCACTGTAGTAGCCTGGCGAAACCTGTGGTCCTCTTCTCAGAACAGTGACAACGGGTCTAATAGTGATTTCAAAATTGCAATGAATGCAAACAGTTTTTTGAGAGATCTTCAGCAACTGTAATGTGACACAAAAATATCTGTGATTACTCTTGGTGACAAAGCCACACGTACTGCTGATGCTATGGTGGTTTGTTGTGTACATTCAACAGTTGAAGGAAATGCTAAATTTCAGTTAGAGAGGTTAGATGACATAAAAACATAGGCAGAGATCTTGCCTTAACAGATTAACTACAGTAACAGAGCTCTGTCGTTGTAGTTATGTCTGACAATGCCATCCACCCCCCACAAAAAAGCCCCTCTACCTTTGGAGCCTAGCAGCATCCCAGCTAAAGGGTTTTTGAGGTGCGTCATATTGGCGTGCTTGGGAATGACGTCACTTTCAAAGCAGCTGGGGAGATCCCTCGGGGTCCTCCTTCAATTGCTTGCCTCAAGGCGCTCTGCGACTAAGAGATTGCGATAGCTGCCATTTCCCAGTGCCCCGGTCTGCAATGCCTTGGAAACCCTCTGGCTGGGGTGCTGACAGGCTGAAAAGGTGGGTTTAGAAAGTGATGTTCAGTTGTTAACAACCATAAACATAAATCCCCAGCAGTTAAAAGATTGTAAGTCCAGTTTATGACCTAGTAAACTACTGAACAGGATGCCAACTATAATTTTTATTTTTCTCATCCAAGTTCACCAATTCCTTGAAATCTCTGTTCCTGATCCCTAAGTTAAAAAGCCCTGTCCTAAGGGGACTGGCAAAAATTGCATCTCATGGTTTTGGCTTATTGCAACATCACTATAAAAGCATAGAACCTCTCAGTTATACCCCCGTTTTTCCTATGTGCGTCAGAAGCATTTCAAGGACTGATTTGCAAACAACCACTTTTAAGTAGCCCACTATCTCTTAGCTTGCTGCAGTGCACTCACCCATAATTTTAAAATGAAGTAGGAAATTCTGTCATGAAACGTCCATCTTGGGCCACCCAGATGCAGTTCTGACCTGCCACAGAATGCACAGAGTGTTGTCTTCCTGGGCCTGCTTTTACAAGGTGCTGATTTGACTTTTGTGCCCTGCAGAGCCAACTAGATATGACCCAAGAAGGCCTCTTGAGCTGAGCTCAGGGGGGATGAGAGAAAAACGCAGGAGGAACTAAATGCTCTAGATCCCAATGGGGGGGGGGTGACATCAATCTACTGACCTGGAACATCCCTTTGTAATCTACCTGTTTTTAACAGCAAGAGTGTTGACCTCCACATTTCCCAACAAATTGAGGGGAGCTTGCAGTGTAGTGAGGAAAGAAAGCTAGGAAAAGCCCGCAGTCTGGAAGGACCAGCCAGGAATCAGTGCAGATTCTGATAAATGATACCTGGAATGAAAGAGCTTTGTGTGGCACAGATGGCTTTCACCTTGGGGGGAAAAAGAGGGTGGACATTGGCTTGTTCAAAGCTTGTGCGGACATGAACAGTTGCTGGAAGAGACTGTTTGCAACCCTTGTCCTAAATACTGCTTTGTTTGCATCATCTTCTGGGGAATCCTCGTGTCTCAGGACGCAACCTTTTGCCCTTGGGCTATAGAAATTGAGGCCTGCCATCCGTCTGTGTCACCAGCTGGCTTCATTGTCCTTGATGCAGTGTCCATGTTACATTGAATGTGGAAGGGCTCTTTTGAGAGGATGACTTTATGGAGAAGGAGAAGAACTGAAGCTGATCTTCTTGGCTATTTCTAGGTCAGACTTGGCCACCAGAAACCGCAATTTCTTTCCTCCTGATCGGATCAGGTCTACAGCACTAAAGAAAAAGAGGAAGGGGGAGAGCCCAGAAGTTGGTAAGAGAGACCTTAATCTGGTTTCAGTTCTCTCTCACACATGAACCCTCTTTTATATACATCCCTCTATACCTCTTTTGCTTCATTTCTCAATTATGTGAGTCCAAATGGGTGAGTGAACACTCATTTTATCCACAAACGAGTGAATAAACACATAATCGCAGCCAAATGTGTGGAAAAAATCTTCGTGAAATGTATTGCCACTCACGTCAGTATGAAAATTCCTTCTTATTTTGGGGAGAAATAATATGCAACTCCTGGTGAATTTCTTGTTTTCAAAAAAACATGATGATGTTATGTCACTAAGTCATACAGTAACTCAATTAAAATGAATTAAAAATATGAGCATTGCCACACTGGAGTTCTGATCCTTTCAGGTCTGTTCATGCTACATTTCTCAGGTGATGGCTGTGAATGTCCAAGCATGTCTCGCAGCATATGGCAGCTGGCATATATAGTCCATGCTCAAGAGCTTGGAATCATTTTCATATCCTACCACCCCCAGATGCTGGTGGGGAAGATTCTGGGAGTTGTAGTCCAAAAAAGCAACTTTTCTAAGCTGTGCCTAATGTACTTTGTGGGTAGGGGGTAGACCGCTTCCCTAGCTAGTGAAGCCAGGGTAGATCCGTGTGGCCCAAATTCACCCACCAACCTGGAAACAGGTAAGGTTGCCTATATGGGATAATTCTTTAGCAGCACCAAAACATGTCTGTCTTTCCAGGGAATCTTACTTTTCTAGCCGTGGGTGCAAACAGACATTTGAAAATGTGTGGACAGTGGCTCTCACATAGCAGAGGAAAGCTATAATAAGGTTTCTGAGAATGGGATGGGCAAAACCAGAATCAGTTCTGCAAAGTTTGTCTGCATTTTGTGTAACATAGAGGCTGCAGAATTTCACAGTGCAGAATTTGGATTTTTGTAATACAGTATACATACGGTCCTGAAAACACTGATCTAAAAATCAGAACAGTTTCAGAAGTAACAGTGATAGAAAATTGAAGTAGGAGAGTTAAAAGAAACACAGCTGACCTCTGGTCATGGTACCAGGAAGCTTGGGCTCATCACAGACATTAACCACCAGTACCATAGCACAAGCTTCATTATGCAACCACTGGTAGCCCTTCCTTTTTCCTACCTCTGGTAATCGGAACCAATGAGGCTTGTGCCATTGACGGCAAGAATACGGTCCCCAATCGAAAGCCTGCCGTCTGCTGCTGCAGGGCTGTCCTGGATCAATGTCCTAATGTAGATCCCAGGAGAATTCAAGGGTGTGTGCTGGGGAAGCAGAGGGAGCAAAAAGAGTGAAAGAATGGAATGAGAAATAAGGTTGCAGCACTACAAAGAGGCAAAAATGGGAGGAGGGGAATACTCTGATTTTATAGGGGAAGGTGGTCCAGGATTTGTGGCAGGGAGGCCAGCACCAGCTCCAAAAGGGAGGAATGAAGAAAATTCAGAGAGCTTCGCTGGATCAGACCAGAAGTCCACCTAGTCTACCCGTGCCAGGTCCTAGATACTGGTTGTTGCAACCACCAGTTACAGAGTTGGAGAAACCGCAAGAGCCATCTGGTTGCATCCTGTGCCATGCAGGGAAACACAAATAAGGCACTTCAGAGAGGCCCATCCAACCTCTGTTTAAAGCACTCCAAATAAGTGGAGTCCACCACCCTCTGAGGCAATATATTCCACTGGCAAACAGCTCTTAGAGTTAAAAAAAAAAAGTTCTTCCTAATGTTTAGGTGGAATCCTTTTTCTTGTAATTTGAATCCAAGAGAGGGTGAGAGCCTTGCTAGAAAACTCTGTAGCATCTTCATAACATCATTTCCCAAGTTGATGCTTTCCAGATGTACTGGACTTCAGTTCCCATCATTCCCACCAGCCTAAGATGTATGGGTAAGTAAGACTGCTCCAGATCAAAGGCTCCATGAGTCCTAGAGAGCATAGCCAATGGTGAGGGAGTCATGGGAGCTGCAATCCAAAGGCATCTGAAGGGCCACCAGTTGATTGTGGGAGTTGGAATCCAATAGCATCTGAAGGACCACAAGTTGCCCAGCTTTACCTTAAGACAAGGAAGAAAGTAAGACAAACAGCTGAATTCAGTAAGAGCTGGTTCTTAATTAAGCAGAGAATATGATCACACAAACAGGATTTCTCCCAGTGCTTCTAGTCCTCTGGGGAAAAAAAGTTCACCCTTGAGGGTGAGCTCATATGTTATGAAACGGGAGAGGGCTAACAGCTCAATAGGGTTAGATCAAGTTTCTCTGGTTCTTGTTTCTCCTTCACGACAGCTGAAAGACGAACAACTCTTGTTGTGCTGATGCAGAGTGAAAAGGCAATGTGTCCCAAGAACTTCAGAAGAGCCACACTGGAAGACAGCAAAGGCCTACCTAGCCTAGCAATAAATAGCTTTGGGCAGGTGCAAACATGTTTTTCTGCTTGGGGGGGGCAGTATTCCATTAGACTAGAATTACCTGCCTGCTCTACACCTGTATGTTGATAAATAAACACAGTACACCATTCATCCAAGTCTTCCGTATGCTCCAAAGGCAAGGAAATGAGAACATCAAACTGCTTAGAGAAATGGGTGGTGTATATCAATCCAGAAGAATGGAGAATGCAGAAGATGATGATACACTGCATTTAAAAATCTACAGGTAGAGCAGGCAGGCACAGGTAGGTTGTGCTAAGCTAATAGGGTACTGTCGCTTCACCCCAAGAGCACCGCATGTTTGTAGTACTGGTCACCTCCAGAACGTCTTCCATATCCCAGGCTGGGAGGTGATGACCTACACAGCTGGAGGACACCAGGCTGGAGAAGGCTGTGGTATTCTCCCAACTGGAAGCAGCTGTCCAAGATCTCAAGTGGAGGTCTTTTGCCAGCCCTGCCACTTGATGCCCATTCAGTTGGAGATGTCCAGCCTCCTGCTCTCAGAGCAAGCACTCTACCACCAAGACACAACTCTCCCATCCCAACCTCCTTCACAGAGTGTGGCAACCTGTAGACATCCTTGTGTTCTAGCTGAAGTAACAGCAGTTAAGCAAGTCTAAAAGACAAAACCCTAGCCTTCTTTCCCAATGAGTTCAGACAAGCAGAACAGAAAAAAGGAGTGGGGGCACCACTTACCAGACCATCTATCAGTCCCATCCCCAAGCCGATGGGTCCTTTTCCAGCTCCACCACAAAGACGTAGCAGAAATCGTCTGTGGCTGAGCTGCGACTTGAAGAAGCAGGAGTCGGGAAGTCATAGGGTGTTGGTGAAGAGCCTACAGGTGAAGCCGAGAAAAAGGAAGAGCTTGTAAACTTGTGTCCTTAGATTTCATCTTCTAGCAGTTCTTGTTCATTGTCTCCTAACGATAGACCAGCTGTAAAGGGGTATCTACAAGGTGGGCTTTTCAGAGGTTGGAGGTAACCTGTAACACATAACTAATTGCAATTAATTCAATTCTTCAGCAACGAATGCATAATTACAGTGTATCACATGATGGCTGCAATCCAACATTCCCTCAGCAAAGCATAAATATCCACATGCAGAGAAACGGGGTACCAGCACTATATGATCCTTAGGCAGAATGGCAACAGTGCCACCACACATCAATGACCGGGCACCCTTGGGCAGTGCACAATGTACAGCACACAACCTCATCAAGGAATGTTGCTGTAAGCACAACTCCATTTTCACTGCCGTCAGCAGAACACAGCTTTTGTGTTATGGGAGATGATCACCCCCACATGCCTAGTGCAGCTTACGCATGTGTACGGGCCTTATCACACTGTACAATTATAGCATTACGAGTCTAGTCTAACTGCCATAGCTGTGTTCTGTGGAGTGCTGGGCTTTGCAGTTTGATAAGCCTCTGGCTGAAAATTGTAAATATTCCTCACTAAACTGCACATCCCAGCATTCCATGGGATGGAACCACAGCACATCAGGTGGGATCAGAGTGTTATAACTGTAGTGTGATAGGGCCCTATGTCACTAACAAGATGCCAACCGATGACTGTTAATCCCTCTGGGCAGCAGTCCTCCAGGAGTTTTGAGGCGGATTGAGGGGAAAAGTGGGAGGAAGAGAGAGAGAAACTGGGACACTCTGAAAGCAGCTGAAAAGGTGGGATGACATGAGCGTAATCGAGACCGGTCCTGTCACATCTGGATGGTTGAAACCTATGAGGGGGCTCAGGTCCTTTTTCAGCCTGACACAGAGCAATGACTGATGCCACAACCCCCTTATCCTGGTCAAGACGCACATTACCCAACGCTAACCAAGCTGCTTTGCCACATGGGGCAGAATATCTCACAAGAGCCTCACCCCTTCCTTTGCTGTTTTTCTTTCTATATAACAAAGCAGAGAACTCACAATTTGCTGCCCTTTCATCACGTCCAAAATCTTCCTGCCTAAGGTGATCGCCTCACTCAGCCGAATATAGGGCCGGCCCCACTAAGCAAGGATGCCAGGTGGCTAGCCCCTGTTCTGCCTCTCCACATTGATCAGGGAGGTGCAGACAGAATAAACCTAATCAGGGTGCACATCTCTGTTGATTGCACAGACCGATTTGCACAGTGCGAATACAGCCATTATTCGCTAGGGTTAGGGGCACAGCACCCCTGTGAAAGTGGAAAAACCATGAATAACTCTAGGCCCTCCCAAGCCATATTTAACACACAAAAAAGTCTGATCACCATATTCAACCCACCGTGGATTCCTTTGAGGCATGGGGGTTCCGTCACAAGGCAGAAGTGGGGGGCTGGTGGGGCTCACTGCCACCGCCACAGCTGCCCCACACCATTTTTAAGAGAGACTTACAAGCCTTGTTCGCACTCTCAGTGTCACGAGGCTTCCCGTCCCTTTTAAAAATAGCCTAAGGAGGCAGCAATGGTGACAGCAAATAATCTGTGAATAATCAAATCTGCAAAAGTGAAACCAGCAAATGTGGACGGCTGACTGTACTGATTTATACCCAAGTCTGGCAGATATTCCTTAAGTGGAAAGAGTTCTGAATCTGGAGTGAGCTAAGAAAAGTTCCTTGTTTGGTGTACAACTCTCAGAATTCCCCCAACCAGAATTGCTGGCTGGAGGAGGGCTGGAGTTGAAAAATGGCATTTCCCCCAGCTTTGCCCCTGACAATTTCAGATCTCCCAGGCTGGAAAAGCACTCCGTTCATAATCTGACAGCTAATCAGCCTCCCAACTTCTTCCATGTGGAGGGAGATCTTTCGAAAGACCGCTTGGAGAATCACCAAGAACCACTGAGAACCCAGCTCTCCTCTGAGAAGACTGGATTCATGTCGCTCCAAACGAGCTTGGCCGGAGCATTCCTCTCCAGCTGCTTCCACCGAGTGACTCACAAGAAATGGCAGGAGAAGAGAATGGGAACGTTTTGCGTTGTGCAGCTGCAGCCTCAAAGGCCCGGAGAGTTTCTTGGCAACCTAAAGAGCTGTGGTCAGCAGCTCATTTCCCCCCCCCCAGAGATTTGTTTCCACAGAGCAGCTACTCAAGGGCTAGTAAGCGTGGGTCCACCCAATGCGGGGGGACAGGGGAACGAAAATTCCCCAATAAGACCTCCCCACACACACACCCAGACAATTTGAAATAAAAGTGTTGTGTCCAAATGAATGCCCAGTCCTGGCATTTGGACACTCAGTGGAAACAAATGGACATGAACAATTTAATCAGGGAATGGCTGGGTTCCCACCCTTGTTTTAATGGCTTCTTCAAAGCTACTGAGACAAAATGAAAATAATCCCCAAATATATAAGTATACGTATATGCATATGTGTATGTGTATATGTATATGAATGCATAAATCTCTTTCTTTCTTTCTTTCTTTCTTTCTTTCTTTCTTTCTTTCTTTCTTTCTTTCTTTCTTTCTTTCTTTCTTTCTTTCACAATCCCAGATCGGTTGTAGTTTTTAACCATTTTTGCTTCTAACTTTTGATACAAGCTTTAGGGAATTTTCCTCTTTTTAATTCAGGTATTTTGGGGTGGAGAGCCAGTGTGGGGTAGTGGTTTCAGCCCTACTTGCGCCACCCTAGATCTGCCTCTTCTACTGGCATCGTAATGGGAGATACAGTCCTTCAAATTACCTGGAATCAAACATATGGGCCAGCTCACATGCTGAGGGTAGGTAATGTAGAAATGCCCTCGGGTTTGGGACAGGCAAAGTGTGGATTTGTGGGGTGGAGCTACATGCCCACTCTAGTCTTTCTCCAGTCTCTTTTTGCAGAGCCATCTTGCACAGGCCAGCAGCACTGCAGGAGAACCACTGGTTAGGTGTTTTGGCCAATCCACTCAGCAGAAGCTGAACTTCCCCTTTAGCGTTCTTCTTGCTTTAAAGATCTAATAGTCCAGCCCAGTGCTCATTCCAATCAAAGCCCTTCTTACCTTCAGGGGTTGTGGTCTTGGCCCCGCTGAGTCCGTTCCTCCGAGGGTCCATCACACCTTTACCTAGGTTGGTTTCTGGGGTGAGTTCCAGGCTCATGGAATCAAAAGTCAGAGGCGTGTTTGGCGGGGTCAGCAAGCACGAGGGGTCTGGTGATCCCGTGACAGGTTTAGCACCACTCTTGCCCTGCGGCCCCTCTAAGTGGAGCTGCTGTAAGGCCTCCGGAAGTTGCAGCTCACAGGCGTCATATTCCCGGGTGGATCCATTGGCATTCAGGACGGCTTCCATCCTCGGCTCTGCGCAGCTTACAGGCCGCCTACGGTTCACCCGGCCAAAGGAACTTGCAACCACAGACAACCCAGTGGTTGTGGTTTCCGAGTCCACTTGGGGGCTGGTTTGGCAACTGATTGCTTCGGTCTTTAAAGGAAAGGCATAAAAAGAGGGGTTAAAATCTCATGTTTTCTACAGGAAATGGATGCATCAGTACTTACCCCTCTTCGCTCTGACAACTTAGAAATGGCTGTGCTGATGTGGGTGCTGCGCAGCTTAAAAAGTAAGTTTTGAAGAGGAGAGCATGAGGAACTATGGGATGTAAGTACATCTCTATAGCTCCAAAGCAAGATCTGGCCACTGTCTCATCTTCTTCTTTCAAAGGAGTGTTTCATCCTTTTCAGCAGAGGTAGCTGAATTCTCCCCCAGCAATGATTTTGCCACTCTCTTTCCACAACATGGCAGAGCAAGCCTCTTGTACAACAAGGCAGCAGATGCCTCCTTACACAATGTTGTAAAAAAAAAAGTAAATCTGGTGGCGTAACCCCCAATTACGCTACTGCAAAGTTTCCATAGGATTCTGTCCCTAGCCACCATAGCCAATGGTGAGGGATGCTGGGAGCTGCAGTCCAGCAATATGGCCTCCTGCTCCCCATCCCTGTGTTGAACCACACTGTAGACCGTCAGTGCCTCCTGCTGAACTGCCCCTCCCCAGTCTCCTTTTGCCATCTTAACCTTGCTAAGGCGATTGTCAGCAGCTCTCCTTCCCAGCCCCTGAGGTGAGGGTATTAGAACAGTGCTAATCCCTCACGGTGGCTTTCTATATTCTCCCATATGAAACACAGGGCCAGGGAAGCTTTTCGACAAGGCCAGGAAGAGCTGCAAAGGAAGAGTAAGGAAAGACAGCAGCCTCCAGCCTTTGGGTTTCAAGCATCCTCTTTGTGCAGGAACACAAACCACCATCCCAGGGGAGAGACAGGAGATACCCCAGCAACTGAGGGCAAGGGGGGCCGTATGTGCCGTTCCTTAAAGCTCTTAAGTGTTGTCTCATCAAACTTCTGCTGCCAGGGCATTCACAATCTGCCCAGCGAAGGAAAGCTAAGACTGACAACCTGGATAAACGATACAAATTAAGCCAACTGGTATGGTTGGCATAATTTGTCTTCACTGGTTTGCACAATTTATCTTGCCTCCGTTCCTCATCTGGGAGGAGCAACCCTTCAGAAATCTTCCTCTGGCTTCTGAGATTTCTGCAGGCATTGCTCAGATGCTTCCTGGCCTGCCTTTACAGTCACGTGACACAGAAATCAATGTCAGCATCAGCGGGATATTCAAGGATGCTGAATTTGAGGAACCGAGTACGGCCTGTGGGCTCCATTTGGACCCATGGCTCCACTTCGGCAACCTCTGAAGCCTCCCATCATCGCCCTCTCCAATTTTCAGGCCATTTCGGACTGCCACCCCCAGCATCTCGCAGCCACCAGATAACAAACCACAGTAATTTTTCTCAAAATATGTCAAAGTCTAGCATATTGTTTCTCAAATTTTTACTCTCCAAATGTTTGAGACTTCAAAGTCACACGCCCGCTGTTGCAGAGGAAGGCAATGGCAAACCTCTGCCGAACAGACCTTTGCCAAGAATACCCCATGGTTGGGTCTCCACAGTTCAAAACTGACTTGGAAGCAGCCAACCACAAAAAGTAGCCCTCAGACCTATTAGAAATCCCAGGGAATCAGCTCTCGAAGATGAGTCAACAGTAACTTGACTCCTGCTGATCCACCGCTGCAGATTTAGCGAGAGAGCGTTCAGACCACTATTAGCAGAGCTTGGAAGTGCGGACACATAAATAACACAGTTACCTGGAACAAGTTGCTTTTGGAGTAACAAGAACGAAGCTGCATTTCTAAAGTAATGTAATGAGCGGGAAGATGGAATTTTACTGGTGTTATGACTCAGATTTTCTAGTTACTTTCTCAAGGGCACTACAAGACACTTTTAGAGGCATTTTGGAGAGAATTTTTCAACATTTAGGTCATCCTCCTATCAATCTTAAAGGGTTTATTTTGTTGAGGGTAAGAAAAAAGAAACAAACAATTTGAAAAGTAATGCGGCCAGTTAGTATTTTTTTAACACTGTGTAGCAAGAAAGGGCAATCAGTTGTGTTCTAAATAAGAGAATGAGTCAGGGGAACAAATTATGTTTCTAATGTTAACTTTGCAAACTCTGGCTTACTTCTAAGTCAGGCAGTGAATGATGGCAGGACCGTAACTGCCGTGGAAATCAAAAACTCAGGTGGGGAGAGGGAATGGAAGAGAATATCCTGGAAGACAGAGTAGTGGCATAGCTGGAAATCTGAAGAGGGTAACATTCAAGCACCAACCCTCTCTTCATCATTAGTGAAGACTAGCGTGCCCACTTCATGGGAATTTAGTTTCATCTATGCATTCTTGCAACAGCTGCCCTATTCTCTGCTCTATGAGGAGCAGCTTAGAGAGCTAGGGATGTTCAGCCTGGAAAAGAGAAGGTTAGGAGGCAACAGGATAGCTATATTTCAAAATTTGAGTGGATGTCATATAGATGGCGGAGCAAGCTTATTTTCTGCTCCTCCAGAGGCTAGGACGCAGAGAAATGAATTCAAACGTCAGGAAAAGAGATTCCACCTAAACAGCAGGAGGAACATCCTGATGAGAAGAGCTTGTTAACAATGGAAAATGTTGCTGCCTGGGAGTGTGGCAGAGTCTCTTTCTATGGAGGTTTTTCAACAGAGGCCGGACGGCCATCTGTCAGGAGTGGTTTGACAGCAGGGAGTTGGACTGGACAGCCTCCCTTCCAACTTTATGAGATTTCCACTCTTTGTCTGTGTATCACAGTGCTTCCCTGATCCCAGCCCACATGGATGGGGGAATATGAGAGACTCTATTGACCTTACCTGCTCAGACTGTATTCTGGTTCCTTTGGAGAGACGGGGAGCATTAAAGCAACAGCAACAAGTGTGTGTGTGTGATCTGTACAGTGGTTTTTAAATTATTTATAACTGCTTTTGCACTTCAGGCTGGGTTTGCACCTGCATCTGCTTTGCTCATTGGGCTCAAGCACCTGAGCCCTTGCACCCAGGGGAAGCATTTTTTTATTTTAGCTTTATCTCTTTTATACCTTTATTTATCCATTGTTATGCAAAATAACATAAACACTGACTAGCATTTTTATGATAGTCATAAACTAAAATCAAAACACTGTACTAAAAAAACTTTTAAAAAACAACTAAAAACACTAACTCACTAAAACACTAACATTAACTTACTAAGTAACTGAACAATAACATACTAAAACAAAAAAGGACCCTGGGGAAGGGGAAGGGGGAGCATTGTTTTTAACAGAATAAAGGATTGCAGTCCACGCTGCTTCCAGAAAGGCACTGTTGTGAGGTTAATGTTCTCCCTTCCCCAGTGAATATCTTGGCTGGAACCTTAGAGTTTGTCATACAGACTCCCCTGATACGTTTCCCCAGAAAGATACCCCTGAAAGGGATCTGTCCTCCACATTTTCCACCCACTTAGCATTCTCTTTTTTCCAAAGGTGTAGCTACAAGGGAGGTGGGCAGGGGGCAAAATGATGACACTGCCTCCCCATAAGAATTCTGCCCTCCTCAATGAAATTTTCCTCCACTCCCCACATTTCCAGCATTGCAATAACTTAAAGTTTCAGTTAAACATTTACAACTAGAGTCTAGAGCCATTTTCGCACTAGACTGTTACGATGGTATGATTCCATTTTCAACTTCCTATGGAATCCTGGGGTTTGCCGTTTAGAGAGGGGTTTGTGAGGCCTCTCCCTAAACTGCAGACCCCACGATTCCATAGGAAGTTGAAAGCGGAATAACAGCACTATAACAGTCTAGTGCGGAAATGGCCTAGGTCTCCAAAGAAAAGGGGCGGGTAAGCAAAATTATCATGGGAATGCAGAGTCAAACAGAAGAGTTTTAGGGGTGAATAGTTTTCAGTATATGGCTCTCTGCAACCCTAGAAATTTGGGGATTGATACAAAATTTCATTGGGGGGGTATTCTTCTTTGGGAAGCAACGGTCTCATTTTGTCCCCGTAGCTTCACCCCATCTTTGCCTTCCTTGAGGTTAACCCATGCCTCCCTCCAAATTCAAATACTTCCTGTAGAAATATCTGAAAATCCCATTTTGTTTCACAACAGGAGGGGACCATGTGAACTCCCTGGAGGAAGGCCATTGGGGCGTCTGCTGATAGAGCAACAGGGGCCAATTCAGGATGGGCAAGGTGGCGGGACAACTCACGTTACCTTTGGGGTCTCTGCTTCTGGGGAGTTGTTGGGATGGGGGCTTTTGCTGTGCAGACTCCACAGGAAGTGGCGGATGTAGAGGAGGTGCCGGTAAATGTTATCATCCAGGTTGTCCACCTCCAGATCCACCTTGAAGCCTCCGCTGGGCAGCATGATAGGAGGGTGGTTGTCGAATGACTCCAAGATGTCATCTGTAGGAGAGATGGGAAGAACTTTGGCTCAACTTTTGCTCAACTGACCACTCTGTCAAAGGAACTGGCCAGGACCCGCTGAATGATGGAGCAGAACTGGACTGGCATCCAGTTAGCAGCATTGTGTTGTTGTTATTGTGTGCCTTCAACTCATATCCAACCTAGAGAGACCCTAACTTGAACCTTATCATCGGGTCTTCTCATCCAGATTTGATCTGAGGGGATTCGCCTTTGCTTTCCTCTGAGGCTGAGAGGGTGGGATTTCCCCAGTGTCACCCAATGAGTTACCACAACTGAACAAGGATTTGAACCCAAGTCTCTTGGAATTGTAGTCCAACGCTCAAAGTATTATACAATGCTGGCTTGAAAAAATAGGGTTTCCCTGGCAAGATTTCTTCATAGGAGGTTTGCTATAGCCTTCATCTGAAGCTAAGAGAGTGTGGCCTGCCCAAGGCCACTCAGTGAATTTTCACAACTGTGCAGGATTTGAATCCTGGTCTCCTAGAGTTCTAGTCCAACACTGAAACCACACTGGCTCGTTACACAGGTGTAACTACGCACGTGGAGGGATATTTTTGGATAATGCATAACAAATGTCCAGTTTCTCTCTTCTCCTCCCACTTTTCCCCTTTGCCCTCAGCTTACTTCAGTTGCTGCAAACCGAGCTCAAATGCAAAAATAGTTTGCACTCAATTCAGGACAGGGAGGAAGAGGGGACAAGGGAGCAGAGTCTTGCCTTTCTCAGCAGACTCAGGCCAAAGCAAGCTGTGGTAGCCTCCTTTGTCCTGCCTGTTCATCTTCATTAACAACCTTTGCCATCTTGACTATACTCTGATGCATCATGATGCATTGCATCCAACAGCATAGTGGTAAGTTTGAACTGCCAGAGTTCATTAGGGCAATCCCCATAGCCAAGCCTTCCCAAGGGGGAGCACAAACATGCTGGCTTTTGTGTCAATGCATTATCATTGCCTTTTCCATTTCCACCAGGAACAGGTCTTTTGTGAAGCCAACGGGTCTTGACTTCACAGTCAAGATCTACCCAACCCCAGCATGCTTTGAGTTATAGATGGAATGGTTTACAACAATACCAGCAGCCTGCAAGCGAAAAAGAGCTGGTGAAGAATGAGGGTCATTCCACTAGGAATGCTAAAAGCTTCTTTTCCTTTCGCCTTTCATCTTTCCTCCCTTTCATCTTGTTTCTTTTTAGATCATAAGCCTGCAGGCAAAGACTGTTTTTTTTAAAAAAAAAATAAAACTGGTGATATAGATATATGCACCACTTGAAGGTCTTCTGAGGACAGGGATAAGCGTGCTTTAAATCCGGGATGGGTAACCACGGCAAGAGTTGGGACCCCATTCTCCTAAGACTAGGTTTCCAGATTGCTGTGGACACAGACCTAAATTAGCTTCCCAATGACTATGCCTGCTTTCTCTCTTTCTTTGTGGACAGGCTTGCTTGGGGAATTCGACACAAAAATAGCATTCCTAAGACATGTTTATTTAAGAGCTCGCCTTTCTTGACAGGCAATGGGTTTGCTCTAACAATGATATTTTAGTTATTTTTAGTGGCCTTTCAGCCTTGCATTTTCACTCTCCCCACTGCCCTAAGAGCTCCAAGGGGAACAACCGGTAGTCATAATGCAGCCATCGTTAATGTAGAAGACGGCGGCGGTTACTGTTTCCCCAGTGTGGAATTTGCGGGGAATTCCATACATCGTGTGTTTTTACAGTTACAATTTGCCCCCAAAGGCTTCTCGTTCGTCAAAATATATTCTAGGAGGGAGAAGGGAGTAATCTGGTGAATTGTCCAGCGAAACCCCAGAAGGATGATCTACAAAATGATTTCCACCTGCAGAGCACAATAATGCAAGTGGGACCTGCAAAAAAAAAAATAATAATGTTGTAGCGTGGAGTTCAAGCTTTCAGCTCACCAGATACTCCATTCCATTCTCTTCTCCTGCCCCCTTCTTTCAACAATCAGGGAGCATTTTATAGTGATCAAGTGTGTCCCTTTGTCACTGGGGAGGGGCTTGGAAAAGGGATGGGCAATCTAAGACCCTGGAGCTGAATCTGGCCCTCCCAGAATCCCAATCCACTCTTCTAAGCTTCTGTGGACAACCTTGATACTACTCCAGCTTTCATATATTTTATCCCCATTCTAAAAAAATTCCTCTCCTAAAGTTCTCTTGAAGATTACAGGTGTATCATTGAATACCAAAGTCGGGATCATCCATGCCATAGTTATTTCCAATTTCTACGCATGGCTATAAAAGCTGGGCAGTGGAGGAAGCTCACATGAAGAGAATCAACTCATTTGATATATGGTGCCGGAGGAGAGTTCTTTCTCAGGGCAACCTAGACCTGTGATACTTCTGTGCCTTACCTGTCCTGAAGGCAGAAAGACTATCTTCCTTGCCCGGTTGCCAGACAGATACGCACCCCACGTCAGATGATGCCTGGTATTGGGTCAGGATGTGATTCAGCTGGGCCGGGTTCAAAGCTGGAAATTCTGCTCTCAGCATGGGCCAGGTCATCTGAGTGAAGCAAGAAAACATGACATGAAACTTTATTTCTCTTATTAAAAAAACCAATACCGATATCGGCTGATATCCTTGCCTATTAGAAGTTACAGGATGATAAGATGGCTTTACAGTCCCGCAACTGCTGGGGATTCATGTCTGCGGTTATTAATGATTGAACATGATCACAAAAACCTACTGTGACAGCCTGGTAGGACCCTGACAGAAGAGCTTCTGAAGCGCCGGAGATCAGGGAGCTGGGGAATGACATCCGCGGCCGTTTTCTGGTCATGGGGTGCCTCGAGACAAGCAGCTGAGGCAAGACCATAAAATTTAGAGTTGGAAGAGACCCCAAGGGCCATCCAGTCCAACCCCATTCTGCCATGCAGGAATACACCATCAAAGCATCCCCAACAGATGGCCATCCAACCTTCTGAAGTTTGAAGCCATTGCTCCATGTCCTAGTCTCCGGAGCAGCAGAAACAGGTTTGCTCCGTCTTCATATCACATCCCTCCAAATATTTCAACATCACTATCATGTTGCCTTCTAACCTTCTCTCCTCCAGGCTAAACATATGCAGCTCTCTGAGCCTTTCCTCACAGGACTTCATGGTTTCTAGGCCTTCTGCCATTTTGGTCACCTGGCCCACACTGTCCCTATAACTCGTATAGAAGATCCCAGCTATAACCTGTCTACCAACAGGCCTACTTACAGGGTAGATAAGAAGGTACTAAATTTCAGGCCCCTTAATAGAAGAGCCGTCGATCTGACAGGGGCCCGTTCACATTACAGAACTGTGGCAGAACAATTCCACTTTAACAGTGGTGGCTCTGTCCTATATAGAATCCTGAGATGTGCATTTAGAATTCCCAGCCCGAGACCTCTTGTATCTCATCAACCTACGCACCTCAGGATTTGATAAGATATGGCCATGGAAGTTGAAGTGGAATAACAGCGTCATAATCATGTAGTGTGAACGGGCCCCAGGGGTCAAAGCATCAAACCCTCAAAGCAAGCTGCCATTTTTATCTGGCGCCAGAAATGGTGGCACACGTAATGCCACCCTTCCCATCCTAAAACATTCATCCCATTTCCGCACTACACTCTTATTGCGCGATGATTCCACTTGCAACATCCTATGGAATCCTGGGGTTTGCAGTTTCGGGAGGGGCCGGCCGGCCCCTCCCGAAACTGCAAACCCCAGGATTCCATAGGATGTTGCAAGTGGGATAATCGTGCTATAAGAGTGTAGTGCAGAAATGGCCTCAGTCATGTGCCTCTTCCCTTAGATATTGTAAATGACCAGCTTCACAGGTGTGCCCAGGTTTACTAGTGGCGTCGCCTTTACCCCCCCGTCACACACACACACACAAGACGGTGGCGGCAACCATTAAGTTCACCCCTCACTCTTGCTCTGCGGACCACCTGAATAGGGTTGTGACTCTCAGAAGCTCCCACAAACGCCCAGCGCTCACCTGCACCAGCTGGGAGTTCGGCATGGCCAACAGGCTCGCCACGCTGGAGAGCTTGCCGAAGAACTGGTCGGCCAGTTGCCCAAAACCCACACTCTGGGCCCATTCCAGGAGAAGCCGGAGGGCGGCCCTCACCCTCACGCCTTTGGACCAGTGGAAGCAGCCCAGGGAAGAGCCTGGAAAAGGAAGAGGCGCAATAACACGGAAGCATCACCTTCACGTCCTGCTAGCGTTATTAGTGGCTGAAGTTCAAAGAAAGGAATTGCAAGTTATCTATAACTAGCTAACGCGGGAAGAGGTAACAAGGGTGTAATAAAACAACATCCCAAAAGTAACATAAGAAGAAGAAATTTGCTCTATTGGTGTAAGGGCTTCTAGTTAAGGCCATTTTATAGACATTTTCACAGAGAGGGGCTTTTTTTCTTCTCAAAAAATGGTAATGGAAAGTAAGGAAGATAGAATGATCAATTTCTTGGAGCCAGTATGGTGTAATGGGTTGAGTACTGAGCTACGACTCCGGGAGGCCTGAATTCAAATCCCCACTTGGCCATGGAAGCCTGCTGGGTGACCTTGGGCAAGTCACGCTCTCTCGGCCTCAGAAAACCCTGTGGTAGGTTCACTTTAGGCTTGCCATAAGTCAGAAATAAGTTGAAGGCACACAACAACAACATGCGAATCCCTTTCCCCTAAGAATATACATGATATTGTTAAATACACCTGTAATGCAGAAATGGGACTCAAAGAATTTAAGGCCGGGAAAATGACACAAAGCAAGGCTGAACTGACATCCTGGACAACTGCTTCCATTTGGTAAGAGTAGGGATAGAAAAATATTGGAAAATATTCTTTTCTATCCTTCTGTCATCCCAGCCAAATCCATTTCCCATCAACTGTTATCTGGATGCTCCTATGATTCCCAACATTAGTTTTAATGTTCCCCAGCCTCTTCCTCCCCGAATGTTGTTGTTTTTTTTTTAAACTAAGCCCAGGACATTTTGAGGAATGAGTCCCCACAGCCATCATAGTACAGCCATTAGAAATGATAAATGAGGAAGTATTTCTTGCCAATTGAGCCTCAAGGGGCAGCGTTTTGCTATCGGCTGATTCAAAGGCACAGCCGGCCATAAAATGCCACTCCTGGAAGAGGATGGAGCTGGAGAAAGTCTAAGCAACACTGTGTCCCATCACCGCCTCAGTTATACTGCAGGAGAAAATCTGGCACCTGTCTTGGATTGTCGTCATCAGGGTTCCCCAACATTTGAAAAAACATTCTTCTGCCATTTTTGAATATTTTCCAGTATTTTTCTATCCCTATTCTTACCAAATGGAAGCAGTTGTCCAAGATCTCAGGATGAATCACAATGAACCATTACTCGACTTTTTTGGAGACCACATCTGAGGTTCTCCTGTCCTCTTCTTATAAACAAGGACGGATGATTGCAGCAAATGCCCACTTTCAGTCTTGGGAACTTCAGGAACTGCCAAAACCCCCACAAAACCAATACAAAACTGGAAGTTCCCAGAAGTCTGTTTCAGGGTGGACAACTCACCTTTCTCCATGAGCTGGTTGAAGAGCAGGGTGTTGGAGAAGAAGAACAGGTAGGCGAACATCTGGGAGGCGATTTCCAAGTGCACTTCGTACTGGTGGAGGAGGTCCAGGGCAGCTTGGTAGATGAGCACCACTTTACGGATTTCCTCGGGCAACGGGGGAGACGTGAGCCAGCCCTCTCGCCCTTCGCTTTGGAAGGGGTTGCATTCCAATAGAGGGGGCAGAGACACATACAGAGACTGAGAGTGGAGGAAGGGAGAGATGGAGAGGAAGGAAAACTGTGTTTACTTATTTCCAATCACATGGGCACCCTCCGGCACATCCAGTATGGATGAAAATCTTCATCAATTTCATCAGAACAATTAATTTTACCATTTTCCCCCTTGACACAAGAAAGGTCTTGAAAAGTGTTGTTTTCAAAAACTATTCACATCTCAGGGTTTATCTGGCATAAAGGATACACATAATGTTTTCTGTGTTGAAGCATGCTGCCTTCTGCACAGAAGATGCTGTTTTCTGCACAGAAGATCCACATCTGTTTTTTGCACAGAATAAAACCCCAAACTATGAAGATTCTTGTCTGTCTAGTCTTCTCCTCACTAGGGTTTCCTGACACTCTGGAAACCCATTTTTTATCACTCATTTGAACATTTTCAAACATTCTTTCCATACCTGATCTTCAGAGAGTTCAAAGCAGCTTGTAGGAAGCATACAGCTTGTTTTTCTCTTCACAACAGTCCTGTGAGGTAGGCTCAGCTGAGAAAGAGTGTAGCTGAGTGGGACTGGGATCTGCATCCTTTCAACTCCAATCTCTTACCCCAGACTCATTTTTTCTTTCATGAGCAGCAACAGAAAACTTTTGAGATCTGGCTCTGCTAAACCAGGGGCAATGCAAAGATAGACTTTTGGCTGCACTGTCATTCTTAGAGGCACAAAAGGTTTGAAATTCATCTTCCAAATAATTGGAATGTGCTCCAAATGGAGTTGCCTTTCAAGAGGGTTGGGCATCTGCAGTAAAAGAAGGGTGCCAGATTTTTATCATGAGTGTGCTGCATTGGCCACCAAGCACAAATCAAGGTGCCAGTTTTGACCAACAAGCTCTAAATCAGTGGTTCTCAACCTGTGGGTCCCCAGATGTTCGTGGACTTCAGCTCCCAGAAGCCCCAGCCACTATGGTCAATGCTCAGGGCTTCTGGGAGCTGAAGTCCACAAACATCTGGGGACCCACAGGTTGAGAACCACTGCTCTAAATAGTTTGGGGACAAACTCTCAGAAGGACATCCACTTTCCATATGAATCTTCCTGTAATTTGTGGTCATCACCAGAGACCTTATTATATGTCCCAACATCTACAAAGGCTAGGTTGGGGGTGTAACTAAGACAGAGCCTTTTTCCTAGCAGCCCCTTTGACTGTGGAACTGCCAAGTGAAGTAAGATTGACTCTCTCCATGCTCTGCTTTGGACAGACAGCAAAGATGATCTTGTTCTATCAGTCTTTTGATGTTTAGTGCTTTGAAGCTCTTTAATTTTAATCTCTCTTCGTGCATTCTATTGCTTTTTGTCAAGTTTTAATATTTTTATTGCATACCAACTTGGACAAAATGTAGTTTTATAATGCCAGGAAATTAAACAAAAATAATACCAGTTCTCAAAGCAGCCAGTTTTCAAAGCAGGACTGGGAAACATTTAGCCTGCCAAATGTTTCGGGCTACAAGTCCCATCAGCTTTACTCAGCCTGGCCGAGGCTATAGTCCTCAAACAGCTGGAGGTCCAAAGCTCCCCCATTTTGTGACCTCAACGCTTGAGAGAATCCCTCTGGCATTTTTACAGAGCTTGGGAGAACTGCTTGTTTTAAAAGGCTACAGCTCCCAGAATCCAGAGTCCAAACAGATTCATTTCCAAGGATTGGGATATTTCCGCCTTATTCTGCTGTTGGCATAAGCCATAAAACACGTACACTGGAATACCAGAATGAGCTTTTCACAAAGAAGAGGGGTGGAAGCAGCAATATCGGTGCAGGAGAGAGAATTCAGAACGGCAGAAAAGATACAAAACAGGCCAGGAGGCCTGGGAGCCCTCCATGTTTCCAGATCTGGCCAAAGGCTTTGGGCAAGTGGCAGAGTCACTGAGCCTGTTATAACTCTTTCTGCTGGAGGAAAGCGGCCTCCACCCTTCAGACACAAACACTCTTTCTTTCCACTGGCACACTACAGGCTCTGTTTGAGAATATATATACATATTTCCTAAAACAGCTGCCGGAGTCTGTTCTGCCAGGGACCCAAGAGTGACAAGGCGAGATGCCCGTACGTGCAGCTTTTACACACAGCGATAGATATTTGATAAGAGAGAAGATCCTGATTTGGTAGGAACAATCCCTGCGCATCTGCTGACTTGTGCTGTGCCTTGTGAACTTGAATGAAAAAGGAAGTGCTTTTTAAAACAAATGCAAGCATATAGCTATCTTTGGGTACTTAGTTACAACATAATTACTTTTGTGACAAACAAACAAAAAGTTACTTGTGCAACAATAGCAACCACACTGGGAAGTAAATTTCTTATGAAAGCCTTGAAACTACAACTGTAACCAATTTTTTAAAAAGGAGATTTCCAGTGACAACATAGAACCACAATGCTTAAAATCCACTTAGAAAACAGTACCAAGGAGCACAGAGGAGTGAGGGCTTTTCCCTTAAATCTCCTTGTGGGCTTCTCAAAAGCATTTGGTTGCCCACGGAGGGAAAACAGGAGCCCCAGGTCCTGCTCAGGTCTTGCAGATTCAGGAACGTGTCTTCCTTGATTGAACCTGTCCGCTCGTAAGGCGGTCTTCCTCTTGTCCGACTGCCTTCTGCCTTACCAAGAATCATTGTCCTTTCCGACGAATAACATCATCACGCCATCCACCAAATCAGTTAACTATGCGACTACCATCAAGACAACGAAACGACAATACAGGAAATATTAGAAAATTGTTTCAGGCATTTGATTAATATCTCAAGGAACAGGGGAATGATTTAAGACCTATTAAGTGAATGCCAAGATGGACACTTCTGGCTGGTAGTTCCGTGGAAGACTCAGCTATACAAGCATCTTGGGGGTCCTGATTCCTGATCATTTCAGAGGGGGGTGGTTCAGAACCCCTAGTCTAGCCATAGGGGTACCTCAAGCTCCCTGCCTCCTGCTCCAAAGTCCATGGCTGCAGCCCCCCCAAGATGAGCATGGATTCACCCAGGGATTTTCCTCTAACTGGACATGCAGCAATAACATCCTCATCAGCCTGTTGCAGGAAAGGAGCTGAAGGCACCTCTTAGGTGCTTCACCTGTTCTCCACTGACACAGAAATCTTAGGGGACTGCAGGAATGAAAAGGTGAGGACTTTTCTTTGTGGGGGGAGCGGTTGCATCAGGAAACCTAGGTATCCATACCCTTTATTTCACAGATAAAACCCAGAAGATCTGTGACTAAGCAACATCAGAGTGCAGTTAAGATTGCAAAAATTATTAATGAGGAAGCATACAAAAGCTGGGAGAGGCTCCAGCACGTTGGTGTGCCTCTGCCTCCTGGGAAAGACAAAATTCCACCCTCTCCTCTCCTAACCCCCTTGCCAAGTTAACTGAGTGCAAACTACCTTTGCGCTTTGCGGCAATTGAAGTAAGCTGAGCACCAAAGGGAAAGTGGGCAGAAGAGAAAGAAACTGGGGCATTTTAAAAAGCAGCTGAAACAGCAGAGAATTCGTCAGTACGGTCCTGGCCAAACTGGGACAGTTGTGGGAGACCGATCTCCTGGTGTGGGATTTTGGCAGCAAATTACTTCTTAAAAGTAGCTTTCCAATCTCTCATCCTCATCATGTTATCCTGGCAGCCTCACCATGTCCTGTTCAAGGCTAGGAGAGGCCAGTGCAAAGAGGTTTCTTGGCCAGGTCCCCACCTAGTATGGTGCCAGGAGGGTCTGGGAGGAAGACGAGGACAAACTGAGGCCTGTGAGGAAACTGTCTGCCTCCTTTCCTTACTGTTTATGCTGCCCACATAAGCCTGTGTCACAATAAACTCTTTCAGCTCAAAAACAGCACAGAAAACATCCACAAACTCTCTAAACCTCTCCCACAAAAGTGAATCGTCCGTAAATAAAAAAAAACTGCAGGTTTCACCTGCATCATCTTTCTCTGTGCTCGTTTCTCACCGTTTCTTTTGAAACCGTTGAATGTAAATCAGAAGAACGACAACCCGAGAGCTTGCCTGCCACATTCCAGAAAAGGCCTGTGGGTTGCTAGGAGTTTTCCCCCTCCCTCCTTCCTCTCAGACATCGTCGCCACCAGTGACAGTTGCCACAGCCACGCACGGCTGCCGGTGCTTGTGGTGCAGTGCAGGATGCGCAGAGCTGCAGCGGTGGCAACTTCTTGCAGAGAATTGCTTCCTCTTGCACGGTGCAGCCATCTGTGCAATCAAGTTCTAGCCTGGCGACACAGTCATTTGTCTTCATCATCCCCACCAGCCTCTACCTTCATAGGCAGCAGTGGTGGAAACTATCTGGTCAGCAGTATTCCAAATGGCACATAAAAGCAGCTGGTGGGATCCTAGAAAGATCATATCGCACAAACTTCTCCAACTCCCTGCGAGTAGAAAGCCAATGCAATTCTCGGTTGCATCAACAGGAGTGTGGTGTCTAGATCGAGGGAGGTACTGGTGCCACTCTACTCTGCGTTGGTTAGACCTCATCTTGAATCCTGTGTCCAGTTCTGGGCACCCCAGTTCAAGAAGGACATGGTCAAGCTGGAGCATGTCCAGAGGAGGGCGACCAAATGGTGAGGGGCCTGGAAGCCATGCCCTATGAGGACAGACTTAGAGAGCTGGGGATGTTTAGTCTGCAGAAGAGAAGGTTAAGAGGGGACATGATAGCCATGTTTAAATATTTGAAGGGATGCCATGTAGAGGAAGGAGCGGGCTTGTTTTCTGCTGCTCCAGAGACCAGGACAAGGAGCAATGGATTCAAGCTGCAGCAAAGGAGATTCCACCTGAACCTCAGGAAGAACTTCCTGATGGTCAGGGCTGTCCGGCAGTGGAATATGCTGCCTCGGAGTGTAGCGGAGTCTCCTTCCTTGGAGGTTTTTAAGCAGAGGCTGGATGGCCATCTGTCGGGAGTGCTTTGAGGGTGTTCCTGCATGGCAGGGGGTTGGACTGGATGGCCCCTGGGGTCTCTTCCAACTCTACATTTCTATGATTCTATGAACACACAGCCCTTTTCCTGATGTGCTAGCTTGCTACATGCAAGGAGTCAGCCAGCCTATATTGATATGATTCCTCATCACAAACACCTACAGACTGAAGCAATAAAGTACAGAATTTCACCTTCTCTGCTGATAGAATATAGCCATCTCTGCTTCCAGAATATCACTCTTTCTGCTGCAATAGCACCATCTCTGCTACCAGAATATCAACCAGTCTGCAGCTAGAATATCACCCTCTCTGCTGCCAGAATATCACCATCTCTGCTCCAATTATAAACCTAGTCAACGTTATAAAAATGATAATCTTGCAGACAGAAAACTAGTACAACAAGGACAAACCGTTCTCCCTTATCTGCTACCTTTTCACTTCCAATGGAAGGAGGAAGGTATGTAGGGAGAGCACCTGTAAAAAGCTAATCTGATCTGAAGTCTACAGAGGCAGTGGAGTCTTTTTACAGTTTCTATGTATGGTTGTGAAAACCGAAGAAAGCCGGCAGGAAAAGAATTAACTCATTTGGAACATATTTCAGGAGGAGAGTTCTATAGTTACCGTTGACTGCCAAAAGGACAAATAAATGGGTCTGAGAGCAAGTAAAGGCTGGACTCCCGACAAAAGTGAAGATGACGAAACTGAGGCTGTTGTATTTTGAACGATTCGTGAGAGGACCTGACACACTAGAAAAGATAATAAGAGTTGGTGAGGTAGGAGGGAGAAGGGAAAGAGGAAGACCACACTACAGGTGGATTGACTCATCCAGAGAAACTTGACTTTGCAAGACCTGAGCTGATGACGAGAAGTCCTGGAGGTCTCAGCAAGACCACATGACCATCCATGACCAGCTCTGGAAGAGGTACCTTGGATATATAATAGACACACTGCTGAAAGGTATACATGATGACTTCCTCAAGAACCGTCATGGCTTCCTCACTGGCAGTAATGGTCAGGGAGAAGAGAGATTCCTTGGAACCTAAAACAAGGAGAGAGAAGGCATCAGTCACATAGGGACTCGGGGGCGGGGGGAGGGCGACTTGCCCTGGGTGGCAATTTTTTGGGGCATCCCAGCCTGTAGCCATGCCCCCGCACACCCTGGCCACACCCCCATGCACACTGGCCACGCCCACACACACCACGGCCACGCCCCCGCGCACAGTGGCCATGCCCCTCGCATCGTAGCCCCCCCTCCACACACCCCAAGCTTCACCACTGGAAGGCATTAGGAGAAAACCCCAGACTTGGAGCAAAATTAGATCATTGTTTCTTAATCAGTAGCTCAAAAGCAGGGTGCAAATCAAAAACGGAGTATAAATAAAGATAATAATAATAACTAAGCTCAGAAGCAGACTTGGAAACATTATTTTTTGACACTAAAACTTCCGGAACTCCTCAGAATGGCTAGCAGACTCTGGGAACTTATTCATCCCTGAACTCTGTTCAGGAACCTTTCAGAGAGCAGAATACTCCTTCCTCTTAATATGCTAGCTTTCTACTTGCCAGGACGTGGTGGTGGGGGAATGGGAGAAGAGAAGATGGTCTCTTTCATACTGTTCCACCTTTTCTCCATTGCTTTTGTTTCAGGCCTCATACGGTTTCCCCAAACAGTTTCATGGTTCCGCTTCTCTTTATTTTCTCCAAGCCCCGCCACAAAAACCCCCCTTTTCCCCCATAAAACCTTTGGCACAGCCCATCCTAAATCCCCCCACATGCTGAAAGGAAGTCCTGCATGGAAATGAAAAGAATGAGTCTCTGCACAGAGGCTCATAATCTAACAAACATGACACAAGATGGAAAATGGAGATGGAGGGATGAGGAAAAACAAACAAATTTAGGTACCGTAATAATATTACCTCCTGTCTTTGAGTACAGTGCACACACACAACTCAGCAAGAACTGAACCCAGTTCTCTTTAAATCTGTCACATCACTTCTCCAAAAGTTCAGAAAAATAGTTTTTTGTAACATGGCTCCCAGAATCCCCCTGCCAGCATGTTGGCTGGGAGATTCTGGAGATGTAGATCCAAAAAAAGTAACTTTGCCAAAGCCTGCCTTCTTCCATGAGCTTCAGTGTACAAATCACCAGGAAGACAAAAGTCTGAGAGAAAGCATGTGAGCATTTATTGCAACCCTAAGCAAAATACGAATTTCTCTTCTTTCCCAAACCCAACTTTGGCCTTCCTGCTACGCTATCAGTATGGGAACAGAGATAGACGGGAACATGGAGAGCGTCCAGAAAAATGCAGCTTGGTTTTCTCCTCTTTGCCCCAGATGGAACCACAGAAGAAGGCTAGGGACGGGGAGATAGAGGGATAGAGAAAGACGATGACAGGAGGCGTTCGTACCAATGCCCAATCTAAAATCATCGCCATGCTTGTTAATAGAAATACCACCTAGACCACTTCTGCACTAGACTGTTATAGTGCTATTATTACACTTTCAACCTCCTCTGGAATTGGGGTTTTCAGTTTAGGGAGGGGCCTTTGAGCCCCCCCAAACTGCAAACCCCAGGATTCCATAGGAGGTTGAAAATGGAATAATAGCACTATAACACTCTAGTGCAGAAACGGCCCTAGTTTCTTTCTGTTTCTGCTATCCACCTGCCAAGGAAACTTCTATCACCTAAGGTCAAAGATAGGTAAGAGTTGAGTTTTGTGTTTTAAGAATGGAGGTACCTCCTATCTATTTTTTTATTCCCCATAGCTGTTCCTGATGCAGCCGGAACCACCGCTTCACTTGTTGGTTTCTAATGGGAATGATCAACAGTTCCCTTCCTCCTTCAATGCATCCTTCCTAAACATGCAGACTCCATGACTTCGGCATCAAGGCCACCTATCCTTCCCCTTGTCCATCCTGCCTCTGCCCCACACTCCTGCCTTCCCTGACAAAGAGATCTGAGAGTTCCAAAAGCTTGTGCATTTTTGATGACTTCTGCATTGAGTTAATAAACCTATTCCAGGACAGAGCTTGAAAGCATTCCTTTTTCAGGGGACTGCAACTTCCAGGATCCCCCACTCACCACAGCCATGCTTGTGGGGGAGATTCTGGGAGCTGCAGTCCAAAAGAGATCTATTACATTAATTTGCAGAAAATCTTCCTGTTCCTAAAATTCTATGAAATCTTGGAAGCACAACCTCATCAAGGAGTTGTTGGTTGTCATCACCGATGGGCATCGTCCAGGCCTAAATATAGTGCCGGTCTTACCTTTGATATCCAACTCTTCCTCCATGTTTTGGATGTAAACTGGAGACTTCTGCTGGACAAAGTAGAGGATTTCAATGGAGTTGGACATCCAGAAGAGGATGTGCTGGAGATCTGGGAGCAGGTCTGTGATGGTGAAGCGGGACAGCGATGCTGGATCCTGGCTGACAAGAGGAGGGAAGAGTTAAAAGGCATCCCAGGGCAGCCCAAGATGTGTAGGCATTTCCTCCGCGTGGTCCCTCACAATGCATTCCTGCCTCCAAATGGGATCTTTGTCCCCTTGGCAGCAAAAGAGAACCTCTCTGGGAATATTTGGAGAGCTTCAGTAATGGATATACCATCTGAGGTTCACAAGCAATGCAGCAGCTTTCTATTTGTGTATCTTCACTCGCACACACGGGAGCGCACGTGCACACACAGTGCCTGGCCATTTATTTATTTATTTGTTTAGGCAGGCCTTCTGATTTTTCATTTTGTAGCAGCACAGTGTTTAAAAGCGGCCGGTCTGTAGAGGTGGTATGCATGCATTTGTAGGATTTGCGGAGGTGTGTGAAACGGCTGGCGGGGCTGGAGGATTTCTGCAGATGAATATCTCTTTACTATATATAAGAATAAATTATATTTAGCTCAAAATAAAAAAAAGAGCATGTTGCGTTTCTTTTCCTCGTTGAATCTTTTAAGTACAGTCAGCCTTCCATATTTGGGGGTTTCACTTCCAAAGATTTGACTATTTGTGAGTTTCTCCAACCCTTACACTCCCCACCACCTCAGCCCTTTCTTTTCTCGGGGAACTCTTCCTTCTTGGTGGCTCCAATCAGACTGTGGAGCCCTGTACAAATCTGCCTCTGGGAAAGGCAAGAGAGAGGAAGTATGGGGCTACCGTGCCAATCCAGCCCCTTTCTCTCTCCTTTCCCTGACCAGAGCCATTTCCGCACTAGACTTTTATAGCGCTATGATTCCACTTGAAACATCCTATGGAATCCTGGGGTTTGCAGTTTCCGGAGGGGCCGGAAACTGCAAACCCCAGGATTCCACAGGATGTTTCAAGTGGAATCACAGAGCTATAAATGTCTAGTGTGGAAATGGCTCTGGTGTGGACTCGGGGTGTCCATTCTCCCCACCATGCCTCTGTCCACTCCCCACAGACACACACAGATCTATTTTGATATTTGCAATGTTTCCACTTTTGTGGGGGTCCTGCTCCCCTAAACCCCAGCAAAAGGGAAGGTTAAACGGTCTTATAAAATGATTTCAACCATCTGTCTTTGAACAGAACTGTTAATTAATTTCTTTTTTTAACTTGTGCAAAATGAGAAGCAGGGCGGGGGGGTAGCTTGACTTTTAGCTTTTAAAGTTTGGTAAGCCGCTCTGGGCACCTTCCTGGGAGGAAGGCAGATATAAACTGAATAAAGAAGGAAAAATAAATATTTTTTTTCCAACTGCAATAGCACCTGGTAAAGCAGAAAGCAGTCAGAAAAGAGGACAACTGCATCACAGGCGGACTGAATCCAGCAAGAAAGCCACGGTCCTGAATTTGCAACACCTAGGCAGCTCTGTGGATGAGAGGTTGTCTTTGAAGTCTCCCATTCATAGGTTTGCCATAAGCTGAAGTCAACTTGAGGACAAACAAAAACAACACACACATACCACGGTGTATGTGGACCTGGAAACAATTCCCACATTTGTCCAGAACTAATGAGTTCTCATTCCAACCCCCAGTGCCGCGAGTTCTATAAACAAATCCATATTTCATATCTTTCCTTCAAGAGCATCCATTTGTGGATCTCTCTTATGGCTTCCTCCTGCCTTCCACGCCCAAATTCTTAAGGCTTTTTTCCCCATGACTTCAAATGACCACCCAAGCTGTCTTGTTCCACTGAGCATCTGCTGCGAACATATTTTCGCTTTTCTTTTTTCTTTTTGTCTGCTTTTCAGCACCAGCTCCAAACCATCTCAGGCAGAAGGGGCCACGGTAGTCTTGCATCTGAAGTCCAAAATTGCTGCCGTCAGTCAGAACAAACTAAGTAGAGCTTATTTGGACTGGGACTCCCAGCATCTTCCAGTCAGTATGGACCAAAGCTTCAGGACTGTTTTGTTGAAGGGAAGCCAACTCTGTTACTAGGGGATGAAAGAGACTATAGTCTCCGACTTCCTTCTTCCTTCTTGGCAATTTCCTTTCTTTAAAAAAGAACATGCCATCTTCCCCCACCCCTATCCTAAGCCAAGAAACACATCTCTCAATCGGCAAAAGACAGCCAGTATTTGTTTGAATGAATAAATAAAATCATAAAGACACGTTTCTCCACTGCAACTACCTCTGCCAACGTGACAGTTAAGTGACAGCTCTTCCCCCTTCAACTAAGATTGTTCCAATTATCGAAACAGACAAGACAAATTCAAATTGGGTGATGTGGTGTGTTTTCACTTTTCTGTATGGAAACAGCATCTTTTTTTCTTCCTCGTTGGGGAAAAAAAAAAATTATGCCACCATAACCGTTCAAACTCTCCTTGAATGGATTGCCTTAAATTACATCTCTTCGACCTGGCAAAAGATACCTCAGTCCTGCCATGTATTTCGGGGTGCTGTCGTCAAATGTTTAGAGGAGAAAGATAACGGGGGAATGAAAAGATAGCAGCACTGTGGAACCATGTATATAACAGCTGCTGCTCAAACGTGATAAAGTAACAATAAGCGCACGCCGAAACAGAGCGAGGCAGCCGTCATTAACAGAGAGGCACGCTTATCTGTTTCCATGCTTCACCCGCTAGAAGTCTAGCTGCCAGTTTTCTGAGTTAAACAACGAAAGAAAGCAGTTCAAGTTCTGTACATGTCTTTGTACTAAGGCAAGGAGGAACTGAAGATCTACATTACAGGATGAGCAACTGTGGCTATTATTTCTTACCCGCCTCTCCCTGTGGATTGAGACCGGGTACAACTACAAACATCCCCACGCATAATGTCGCTTAAAAGTGCATATAAAACCAAAACATATTAACACCCATCAATAAATACTTCAAAACACACCATTTAAAAATAATCTGGATAGGCGTGCCAGAAGAGATAGGTCTTTACTGCATCGCAAGCTGGCAAATTTCTTCTGGCAGGTCATTCCACATTCTGGGGCGGCTGAAGAAAATGTCTTCCGGATAACAGGCAGTCTCGTTTTGGCTAACTGAAATAGATGTCTCCCAGAGGGTCATGGGTTAGGGGGCCACGCTGGCCTCCTGGGGAGGGCTGTTGTTTTAAAAAATCAAAACTATTCTGGAGGGTTCCATGGGTCACGAAAATGTTCTGTGTGTGTGTATGTGTGTGTGTGTGTGTGTAGAAATTAAAACCAAAGCTGGAAAAAGGTGTGAAACAGTGAAGAAGAGTTGCCGGTGAAAAACAAAATCCTATGAACCTCTGTAAAACTTCACAAAAGAGACAGGGTAACAGCAGAATAAATAATCTGATTTGAAGGTATCCTTTTATTGTAGCAGTATTAATCTCTTTTACCAGTCACAATCTGTATTTCGGCAGGGACGGTCCTGATTTATCTTCTGTGTTCCCACTTTTCCCGCTGCTTTTAAAGTCCTAGGCCAGTGGTCCTCAACCTGTGGGTCCCCAGATGTTTTTGGACTTCAGCTCCCAGAAGCCCTGAGCATTGACCATAGTGGCTGGGGCTTCTGGGAGCTGAAGTCCACAAACATCTGGGGACCCTCAGGTTGAGAATCACTGTCCTAGGCCATTTCCACACTACACTGTTACAGTGCTACTATTCCACTTTCAACATGCTGTGGAATCCTGGGATTTGCAGTTCAGGGAGGTGCATTGAGAATTCTCAGCCAGAGAGCTCTTTGGCCTCAGAAACCTACTAACCCCAGAATTCCCCAGAACTGCACTTGGGCCAACTCCTTCCCAGTTCTGTATTATGGGATGTGGGAAGAGCTCTCTCTCTCAAGGATTGCCAGGTTAGCACTATTCCAAGCCAGTTGAGATTGCAGGGCCAAAACCTGAGACTTAGGGATGCCACCTTGTGACGTCAGAGAGGAGAACCCCTGGGGACCTCCCTAGCATGGTACATTAAGCACCGACCACATTTAAACAGAGCATGCCACTGAAATGAAACACTACATTACATTATTCGAAGCTAATGAGATTGATTCAAGGCTAGCGTGAAAAGCCTGTAACAATAATGAGACACATTTTTCACCAGAGCTAAAGTTCCCAAGCGCTCTCCAAGGGCAGCCCCAAGCAAACTGTCTTACAGCAATCTAGCTAGGAGACCCCTGCTGAGTGTCAAACATGCTGTGAAATCTATAGCTGCAGAAGACTTACTGTTGGGACTGCTTCTCGGCAAGCTCATTAGTTTTCTCCTGGAATCAAGAAAAAACAAACAAAAGCAAAACAATTTAAAATGAATCCTTGCCTTTGATACATAGGAAAAGAAAAAAAAGAAAGGACAAATCTATATGATCAGACCTCATTTTGCTAGCCTTGCTCTGCCATACCATTCCTTCTACCCCAACTGTGAGTGCCATTCCTTACACATCCAGAACTGCACCACCCTCTGCCATCACGTTTTGCAAAAGGAGAGAAGAAAAATCAGGGAAGGGGAATGAAATGGAGTTCAATGAAAATTCAGCAGCCTTAGCCCTGAATTCCCTTGCTTCTTTCATTTACAAAAGAACCACAGAATCCAGCACTGACCTTCTATGAGTGTTGATCATCAGCTTTCCACGGGTCGGGTGGGTCTGTTCCAGCTTGGACTAGCAAGTTGGATTGTGGCCACTGAAAGCTGAAGGCTGGCTGATTCTTTTGGGGCTGGTGGGAGAAAACTGGAGGACTGGAATGGAGCATCTGGAATCTATGTCAGCAATATTTCTCAGTGCAGCATTTTGTCAAAAATGCACACTATTGCAGAAAACATGTACCCAAAAATGCATATTTTAGAGTAAAACAGATTAGTGCTGCACTTTTTTTTAGGAAAAAAAAGTGCTTTATTTTTTTTTAGGAAAAAAAGTCTAGGAAAAAAAGTTGCTTTATTTTTTTTTAACTCAGTGAGCATTTGAAATCTATGTCAGCAATATTTCGTCAGCATTTTGTCAAAAATGCACACTATGCAGAAACATACCAAAAATGCATATTTTAGAGTAAACAGATTAGTGCTGCACTTTTTAGGAAAAAAAAATGCTTTATTTTTTTTTAGAAAAAAAATTAGAAAAAAATTGCTTTATTTTTTTTTAACTCAGTGGTATTTTGATACTACTTTCATTCATTTGTGCTTTTGCATTATAACTTCCTTTTTTAAAAAAAAAATTCTTTTATTTGTCCCTGCTGTTTTTAATCTGTACCTCTTCTAATCTCACTAGGAGAGGGGCCTAAGTTTCCAGTCCTGGTAGAATAGTAATCGAACCATGAATGCATACATAAATGTGTATTTTATAGGAGAAGGGGTTGTTTTTTTTTAAAGGCAATTTTTGTGATCATTTTCTCCCCCCAAATGCATTTTAGGAAAAAAAACCTCACAAAATTTGCATTCTTGCATTTCCAGACTGACATGGAAATTAATACAAACTTACAAACCAGCAGCCACAGAACTGACGAAGACCAAAAACAGATCAGTTTGGGCATTTGGGATAGACGCTCATTTTCAAATCCTGCTTCTGTCATCCTCAAAACTCCTCCAATCTTCTTCCTCACCCAACATCACCTTTGGGGGACTACAGCTCCCAGAATCCCCCAGCCAGCATAGCTGGCTGGGGATTCTGGGAGCTGTAGTCCCCCAAACAGAAATTCCCCAGGCTCTGACCTCCATCTGCTACTAACCCACACGGTCCTCTGGATCATTTTGGCCGACTTGAGGAGCAGTTGTCCAAACTCTCCGGGCTTGAAGTTGTTGGCAGAGTGCTGAATGCAGAGGCAAAGGAGGAAGGCCGGCGTCAGCTTGTGGTCATCTCCCGTGGGCTCGATGAGGGTGACAATCCTTCTCAGGAGCAAGTCTTCGCTGGCCTTGTCAAATTCCAGCTGTAGCTTCCTCCGGCTGCCTCGCCGGCCTGACGGGACCTGCGGGTGGTGGCCCCCCGGCTTTTTGGATGAAGGGACGGCCTTGTCTTTGAAGGAGTTCCCACACATTTTGCACCCCGAGGAGAGCTCCGGTTCCGATGCCCGGCGGACGGCTCGGAGACGCATGAGGGTCTGAGCCGGCAGCGGCTGGGTTTTCAGGGGGTCCTTGTAGAGGAGCAAATAGTAAAGGCCGAGGGAGATGAGGTCTCCGTGGTGGAGCGTGACCGTCCTCCCCACCTCGGAGAAGTTGATGGAGACGCTGGCTCCAGGGATGGGTTCCAAGACGAGCTTCTCTTCCAAGCGATGGCGGGAACGGCTAGAGGCCTTCACCCGCCGGATGGTGCAATGGAGGGGAAGGATGTCTGGAGCCGAAAGGCTAATACTCGGTTTGCTGGCTTGAGTTCTTTGGCCAACGGTGTGCTGGTCTCGGTTCAGCATGTAAACCAAGCTGTCCTGCAGGGTTAAACACACAAACGCACACACAAATAACAAGAGAGCATTGGGGAAGTTGCAGAACCAGCATAGTGTAGTGGTTTGAGCACTGGACTATGACCCTGGAGACCTGAGTTCGATTCCCCACTCAGCCACAGAAACCCGCTGACCTCGGGCTTGTCACACGCTCTCGACCCCAGAAAACCCAGTGATAGGTTCACCTTAGGGTCTCCATTAATCAGAATTGACTTGAAGGCACACAACAACAACAATAAGGTTGGGGAAGTCAGAGCTTGCCAGTAACTCACTGCAAACAACCAGAGCTGGGAGAAGTTCCTTTTTGCTGGATTAAAACTCCCAGAATCCCCCAGGCAACTTGGGCATGCTCTCTAAATCACAGGCCCTCTCTAATGAATTTATAAGAAGAAATAAATGTTCTTTCTTTATTTCAATAAGTCTCCATGGTGGTTGTTGGATACCTTTTTGCCTCCTTGACCACATTCTGATGTTACTCTGATGTTGCTTAGCCCACCAACACCCAGTTTTCATCTGTGAAATGTTGGAGGGTTCATAGATGAAAACTGGGCCGTTTGCGGGCTAAGCAACATAGGAATATGGTCAAGGTAGCAAAAGTTATCAACAAGGAAGAACAGACAAGCTATGAGAGGCTGCAGCCGTTTGCTCCTGCTTCTTCTAGATGAGCTGGGCTATAACTTCCAACATTCCTTTCCCCACAAGGAATAGTGGGAGCTGTCATCCAATGTATCCAAAGTGAGCGGTGCTAGTATAAAGCACACTCCTCAGAAGACTAATTTTGGAGGGCTAAAAGTCTCAGCGGAAAAGCAGCATGGTGTAGTTTGAGCATTGGATTACATCCTTGGATACCAGGGTCTGATTCCCCGCTCAGCCATGGAAATGCACTGGGTGACACTCTCAGTCTCCCCAAAATAGGTTTGCCTTAGGAAATGACTTGAAGACATGCAACAACAAGAACAGTCACAGCATTTCCAACTGGCCAGGGTGGCTGGGAGTTTCTGGTAAGCTAATAAGACAAATGACCTTGCCAGCTCTGATAAAGCAAGGCCAAGAGAAACAAAGGGTCCCAGGGCCACCACTTACGTGCTGCTGGCTGTAGCCCTGCAGAAGCAGGAGGTGTGGAGACTGATAAAGGGAGTAACGCATGCTGTTGCAATTCTGATCTTCCGCAGGAACGGGGTGCCCATCCCGGCTGCTCTCCAGACACCAGAGAGTCTCGGGCAGGGTGGAGTAATGCCTCTTGAGCTGCTCTTCCTCTCCATCATCCTGCGTGCCGGCCTGGCTGAGGCTGGTCTCACTGACCGTGCGTCGGAGGGTGGGGGCGTGGAGTGGCCCTTACATCCCGTCAGCAGCGTCATGGTGCCCTTGGCGCGGTTCCGCTGAAGTTTCCGGGCCTGGGCATTTATACCTGAAATGAAAGGGATGAAACGTCAGGCCTCTAAGCAACACCGTACCCTGTCCCCCTTTGGCAGAACAGTCCCGATTAATCCTCCATCATCCCACTTTTTCAGATGCTTTTAAAATGTCCCAGTTTGTCTTTCCACCTTCCCCCTCTGTCATCAGATTACCTCAACTGCTGCAAACTGAGTTCAAAATGCAAAAGCAGTTTATGGTGGTTGCTGCTGCTGTTGTATACCTTCAAATCATTTCCAACTTGTGGTGACCCTAAGGTGAACAGGGTTTTCTGGAGCTGAGAGTTTGTGATATGCCACAGTTACTCAGCGGCTTTCCACGGCTGAGCAGGGAATTGAAGCCTGGTATCCAATATTCAAATTATTACACCATGATCGCTCTCTAAAGTAGTCTGCATTCAATTAATTCACCAGGTGAAGGAGAGCAGTGGGGGAGAATCTTGCCCTTCCCTGTAGGACCCTGTGGCTTCAGGGGCCACAAAAGTAGGATTCATGGACCATATGCTGCCTACAGGCTGTACTATGCCCCCCCAGTAGTAGATTGTCACCTCTTAATATTTGCAATAATATCCAGCTTGAATCTAAATCTAAAGGTCCCCATCTATTCCAAGGAACTGTCTTTCCAATCTGTCCCGAAAGGCCACTGCCGGACAGATGTCTGTGGACCTATTCCATCTTAATGTTCTTATTGACTTTTGTTGTTCCTAGAAAGAAAGGAGGTGGTGAAAAATGGCGGGGGGAAAATGGGGAAGGAAGGTGCCAAATGGAAGAGAACAATGTCAGGATCCCCTGTGAAATTCCATCCAGGAGGCGGAATAATGGCCCAACAGGAAACATCCGGTCAATCTGGAACAAGAGGTGCTGTAGTTCAGTGTCATGGCAGATGCTTTGTACGCCCAAGGTTCCAGGTTTGATCTCGGGCTTGTCCAAGTGAGCACACCCTCCAACTCTCCTGATTTGGCAGGGACAGTTCTGACGAATCCTTTGCCAGCTCACTTTTTCAGCTGCTATTAAAATGTCCCAGCTTTTCTCTCCTCTCTTGCTTCCTCCCCACTTTTGTCCTTGGCTTACTTTAATTGCTGCAAACTGAATTCAAAGTACAGAAGTAGTTTGCAATCAGTTAGCTCAGCACCGGGGAGAAAAGAATAGAATCTTGCCCTTCCCAGGAGACTCAGGCAAAACCAAACTGCTGCAACCTCTCCTAGCTTGTGTGTTCTTCCTCAACAATAACTTTTGCCATCTTGACTGCACTCTGATGTTGCTTGGCCGTATATATCCCAGTACTGAAGGGTACAAGTCCCAGGTTTGATCCCCAGCTTGGTAAGGGCCAGAAAAGATTCTTGCCTAAAATAATGAAGAACCAGGCTGTTAAGCTTACTGGGCTATACGGAACAAGAGTCTGATTCAATATAACACAGCTTCCTCTGCTCCTATGCTTAGCCATAAATAGTCAACCAGGATCAGGCATTCCAAGGAATAAACATCCATTGCTGTTGTTGCTATGTGCCTTCAAGTCATTTCCAACTTACAACAACCCTAAGATGAAATTATCGTGGGTTTTTCTTGGCAAGATTTGTTCTGAGGGCATTCACCTTTGCACTCCTCTAAGGCTGAAGGTAGGCTTCCATGGCCTAGTGAGGGTTTGAACCCTGGTCTCGAGAATCTTAGTCCAACACAAATATGAAGGCTGGAGCAAGTTTGTTTTCTGCTGCTCCAGAGACGAGGACATGGAGCAATGGCTTCAAACTACAGGAAAAGAGATTTCATCTAAATATCAAAACATTAAGAAGATGGTAAGAGAAGTTCAACAATGGAATACGCTGGTGCCTCAGAATGTGGTGCAGTCTCCTTCTTTGGAAGTTTTAAACAGAGGCTGGATGACTGTCTGTTGGGAATGCTTTGATGGTATATCCCTGCATGGCAGAATGGGCTTGGACTCAATGGCTCTTCCAGCTCTAGGATTCTACAATTCTGTGAACACTCTGGCTCTCTAAACATCTATTACTAAAGTTATTCTTAGAATAAGGCCAAAGCTGAAGGATTACGGGTACTGTAGTCCAGCAACCTGGAAGGGCTTCTGTTGTGTGCCTTCAAGTCATTTCTGACTTATGCTGACTCTAAGGCAAGCCTAGCATGGGGTTTTCATAGCAGAATTTGTGCAGCGGTGTGTGTGTGCCCTTGTCTTCCTTTGAGGCCAAGAGAGTGTGACTCACCTAAGGTCATCCCGTGGGTTTTCCAAGGCCAAGCAGGGATTTGAATCCTAGTTTTGCAGAGTTAGTCCAACTACTACACCATGCCAGTTCTCCTATGTCAGGCCGGCCAGCCCTTCCCAAAACTGCAAACCCCAGGATTCCATAGGATGTTGCAAGTGGAATAATAGCGCTGTAACAGTCTAGTGCGGAAACTGAATATGTTCCATAACTCAGTGGAACTCATTCTTTGATATAGCCTGTGGCTGGCATGTTAAGCCCAACAGGTTCCACCTAAGCACGCCTGTCCCTTTTGAAAAGGAGCTGGTGAATAAGCTCACTGACTTCTCATTCATGCTGTGCACCGTAGACCATCCTGTGTTACACCACCTTCTCAAAACACAGTCACCCGGGCATCCGTTTGTACCAATTCTGATAGGAGCATTTGCAAGACTTTTGTGTTTTTTTCCCTCATCCTTTCGGATCCAAACCACTCTAGCAGCCCTCTTGCAGTTGAAGATGGCAGAAAACCAGGAAAACAGAGGTTTACACCTTTGGAAATATACAAGCCAAATTCAGGAATCGCCGGCAAGGGAAAGAGGAAGAATAAACCATACCCCGTCAACGATAGGCAGTGCTAGCATACCCACGCCCCTTCACTCTCCTCAAACTGTGCGATAAAAAAATATGGAGAAAATGAGAAGTCTGTTTCTAGTTAGGCAACCAGGATGCAAAAAAAAAAAAAAAAAGGCAACAACATTTCTCTTCCAAGCTTGACATCTCCGGCTGGACTCAAGCTGCGCGCCTGACGTGTTCGTCCGCACCCTTCCACAATGTCAGTTTCCCCGAATCCCCCTCTCCTTTGCAAATCCCCTGCACTCAGCATCCCCCAAAAATCCATCTCCCATCTTCTGCAGCACCCTTTGCCAACTGTCTCTTGTCACTGCAAACAAAAAGGAGTGCATTAAAAAAAAAAATTAGAAAAACAGAAGCCTAGACCAAATAAGAGATCTAAAATCAAAACGAGAAGCAAACTCTGAAATGCAGAGAATGGAGATGTTGGCTCCAAAGGATGGATGGGATGAAGTCCTTACCATCAAAGCGCGGGGGCTGCAGAACGTCCCAGACCCCCTCTGGCAAATGCTAAGGGCACCTGCCAATGCGCCGACTGGCTGGCGGGACTCGCAGACTGCAGCGAGCGAGGGCTTGCTAGCTTGCTGCAGAGGCAAGAAATAATTGACTTCTCCACACTGTCTCTTCGGAAACGAACGAGAGGGAGAGACTCTGCCAGGAAGATGACTGTGAGGCGCCAAACAGCTTGCCAACGGAGAGTAAAAAAGCCCCAGTACTATCCCTGCCCCACAGCCAAGTGGTAGAATCGCCACCTCCTCTCCTCCCCTCTTCCCAAGGTGGAACAATCCTCCATAATAAATCCTTCTTCTGTGCTGCAGAGGTGATAACCGGCTGGGTGGAAAGTTGAGGGAAAGTTAGGGATGATGCTCTTGGCAGCAAAGGAGAAAGGAGGGTCCAGGGCAGTTTGGTGCCAGAAGCTGGGCAGGGAGAAAAACCTCCCACAAATTTATCACCTGTGTGGAAGGAGGAAGAAGGGGGGAGGAGGAGGAAGAAGAGGGAAGAGGAGGGAAGAGGAGGAAAAGAGAAAAGGGGGAGGAGGAGGAGGAAGAGGATGGGAAGGAGGAGGCAGAAGAAGTAGAGGTGGAGGAAGAAGTTGGGAAGGAGGAAGAAGAGGAGGAGGAAGAGGAAGAAGAAGAGGATGTGGAGGAAGAGGAAAATGGGAAGGAGGAAGAAGAATAAAGAGGAGGAGGAAAGGTGGAGGAAGAGGAGAAGGAGGAGGAAGAAGAGGGAGAGGAGGAAGGAGGAGGAGGGAAAAGAGGAAGCAAGGAGGAGGAGAGTTGACAGTGAATCATTCTCTTCGTCTCCTGGAATTGCTCCCAGAGCACCTATTACCATCATCACCAGAGCCACAGCTGGTTTCCTTTCTCAGAAGCACTGAGCCTCCATCTGCAGGTCCTGATTTCATACCCTTTTCCCCTCTTTGCCTTCAGTGCTGCTGTTCTCTGGATAGCCACATCTATCACCCAAGTTTTCATCTTCTCAACCACAGTTACGTCTGGGGCTTATTATGTTCTAGTTGTTTGTCAGCTCGAATCTTAAAGCCCCACAGGATTTTTACATTGGAACTTTCCAGATTCCAAATGGACAGCCAAAACATCTGAACGAAACCTCCACAGAAAGAATCAAAACAGCGCAATCGCAAAAAGCGACACTCCTTGGCATGTGTCAGGTTTCCCAATCAAATCTCGCTGATTTCTAGCTTATAGGACAGAATCGGAATGACTGAAGGAACAAAACCCCAATTGATAATACCTGGTAGACTGCGAAGCCTCCTTCTCTGGAGGTTTTTAAGCAGAGGCTGGATAGCCATCTGTTGGAAATGCTTTGATGGGTGTTCTTGCATAGCTGAGGGTTGGACTCGATGGCCCCTGGGGTCTCTTCCAACTCTAGGATTCTATGATTCTATGTTAAACGTAACAACAGCAACAATGGTAGTTGTGGCTGTAAGGAATATCAGGAGTGCTAAAAACTCCTATCAGATCCTGCATGGAACACAACGTTTAGAAACAGAGATCTCTTCATCTGCAAAATTCGAAGGGAGAAAGAAGAAAAAGGATGATGATCATGATCATGAGAACCAGAATAATTTCACATTTCACCCACCAATCTGTTTGCCACACCCTGCCCAGAAGTGGAGATGGTCCATCTCATACCTTTTATCCCCTGTTTTCCGTAGCAGAGCGATCACACACCTTTGCTTGATCAGCACTCCAAAAATTACATATTTTTAAATTGCAAAAAAAGAAGCAGTCTTCACACCTTTCCAAGAGGATGCTATAAACTCCCATCTGGTCCAAGGCAGAATGCAGAATTTAGGAACAGATCTCTCTTCTTCTGCGGAGCATGAAAGAAGGGGAGGAAATGCAATCTTCCCGTTTGCAAAATAGCTGCGATTTGTATTAAAAGGGAGGAAAAACAACCCTCCCGTCCAGCTGCAGGAAGGGTCCAGCTTAGATCCCAAGATGCAACCTGCCTTATTTGGTGAGGAATGGTCTCCGAGTTCTCAAATACATTTTTGTGTGTGGGATTTTTTTTTTTAAAATCTATCCCTCCTATGCTGGGAAAATTGAAGAGGTGACTGCAGAAGGGAAGGGGAGGGTTCATTCTTCGAACTGTTTACATGCCTCAGGATTAAGAAAAGGGAAGGACAAACAGAGCAGAGTGCTCCGAGGCAATGGACTGTAGCCATTTTGGGCCTGCCTGGGGCTTCACATGCTGGTAGGTGGTCTCCAAGTTCTATGGAGCAGAGTGGCATAGGCAAGAGGAATTCAGTGGCCAAGGAGCCGGCCCAAGATGTTTTGCCACCTGCGGGAAAATGAAAGATACCTCTCCTCCTTCCCACTCAGGCCATTTCCTCAGTACACTGTTATAGTGCCATTATTCCAGTTTCAACATCCTATGGAATTCTGAGGTTTGTAATTTCCTCAGGCCAAAGGCCTCTCCGGCTGAAAATGTTAAATGCCCCTCTCTAAACTGCAAACCCCAGGAGTCCAAAGGATGTTGAAAGTGGAATAACAGCACTATGTAGTGTGGAAATGGCTTCAATTCCACGTACAGAAAAGAACTGGATAGGCAAAAGAACCTGAATTGAACACTGGCAATAAAACTGGACCATTCATTGCCCTTGAGGGTGATTAGTTTGGGGCAGGGTTCTTCTGAGGGGGAAATTTGCCTATTTTTTGGTTGACGTATGCATACTCTCCAACATTTCACCTAAGAAAACCAGGACAAATGTGGCCAAACAACATCAGAGTGTGATCAAGATTGCAAAAGGAAGAAGGACACCCAAGCAAGGAGAGGCTGTAGCAGTTTGCTTTTGCCTGAGCCTACTGGGAAAGGGAAGATTCTGCTCCTCTTTCCCTTTCCCTCCTGTTGTGTTAATTGACCGCAAACTATGTTTGCACTTTGAACTCAGTCTGCAGCCAGCAAAGTAAGCTGAGGACAAAGGGGGAAAACAAGAGGAGGAGAGAGCAATTGGGCCATTTTAAAAGCAGCTGGAAAAGTGGGATGGTAGAGGAATAATCTGGACTATCTGTGCCAAACTGGGACAGTTGGAAGATAATGGTTGTGCAAAAGAGGGAATTTCAGCAGGTGCTTTTTGTCATACAACAAGGAACAACACCTAAAAATCCCTCTTCTTCCCAACCGTTAAAAGGAGGACAGCCTTCTCCAATTTTCCCTCTGGCAACCCGAGTCACGCAGGTTTATGGACATAACAAGTATCACCTTCAGGAAAAGGGTTGGAGGGGCTGTTTTCTCCAGTTGTCCAGAAAAGGTGCCCCACCACCAGCAACAGAAGCTTTGCAAACAGTGAGGCTGAAGAGTGCTGAGCTGGGAGAGGGAAGCAGATTGTACATGAATGATGGGCTTGGCTGCCAAGTTTTTCCTGGCAAGTGGCAGCAATGAGGCCTAGAAGGAGAAGTGGTGGAATGTGCCGTGAATTAATGGGCTTCAGGGGTTTTACAGAGCAGGAGTTATATACGACAAATAGACCCCAGGGTGCCTTCGTGATTTGCGTCGCCCCCTCTGGCTTTCCACCCAAAAGACATTGCAAAGGCAGATGACACTGGACTTAGACTGGACAGCCCTTAAAATGGAGGGTACCTTTAAGCAGAGGCCTTTCTTCCAAACAGAGGACCCTGTTTTAGCCATATTCGGTGCATCGTAGTGGCAGAGCTAAACGCAGAAGGGATGGAACAGAAACACCAGCCTATATGACATTGAGCCCTTCCACACTGTACAGTTATAGCGCTATGATTCCACTTTAATTGCCACGGCAACATCCTATGGAATCCTGGGATTTGCAGTTTCGAAGTAAAGTGCACCTTGCACTTTGAATTCTCGCCAGAAAGTTCTGATGCTTCACCAAACCACAAATGTTGGGGCTTTATAAGATGCACTCATGGCAATCTAAGGGGAATCACAGCTCTGCCGCTGTGTAGTGTGAAAGCGCTCCTTACTGGCAGGAAATAATCCTTGTGGAAGAAACATTTCAAACTTTTGAAAAGAAAAAGAAAAAGAAAAAGATCTGTACAAATGAGGGTATTCTGTAGAAAGGAGAATGGCCACCTTGAGATGCTCCAGAGAAGGACGACCAAGGTGATCCAAAGTTTGGAAACCAAGCCTTATGAGGAATGACTGAAGGAGCTGGGCATGTTCAGCCTGGAGGAGAGAAGATGGAGAGACGACAGTTTGTCTGTGTCTGGGTTCCTTCACGTTTCCTATTGACCGCACTGATTTCATAAGGTTTTCCTAGGCAAGGAATCCTCAGAGGTGCTTTTGCCACTTCCTCCCTCTGAAATGCACCCTACAGCACCTGGTATTCACTGACCGTCTGCCATCCAAATACTAACCAGGACTGACCCTCCTTAGCTTCCAAGATCAGACAGGATCTGGTGCCTTTAGGGTACTTAGGCCCTAGATGACAGCCATCTTAAAATATCCGATGGGATGCCATGTGGAAGATGGAGTGAGACGCTAAGAGCTGTTTGGAATGCGCTGCCTCAGAGTGTGATGGAGTCTCCTTCTTTGGAGGCTTTTAAACAAAGGCTGGATGGCCATCCGTCAGGAACACTTTGACTGTGTCTCCCTACATGGTAGAGGGTTGGACAGGATGGACCCTGGGGTCTCTTCCAACTCTATGATTCTGATGCTCCGGAAGATGGCTTCAAACAGCAAGAAGAAAATTCCACCTAAACTTTAGGAATAACTTTTTTTTTAACGGGTGGTGGGCTCTCCATTTTTGGAGGTCTGTAAACAGAGGTTGGACGGACATCTTTTGGGAGTTTTGTTCTTGTGTATTCCCACATGGCAGAAGGCTGGACAAAGGCATGCTAGGCAAACCAAACTAATCGACTAATGCCGTCAAAGGCAGCCTTCTGTGTTCCTACGTCACACTCTCTCCATCTTCCTAAACCCTGAAACTGGTTTTGGCGAAATCAAGCTAAGCAATTCAGTGCAAAAAGTGACTGTTAAAAAATGAGTCTCAGCCTTTCATTCTCACGCTCTCGGACCAGAGAAACCTTATCGGCAGGAGAGGAAGCTTCTGTATTTACTTTCCATAGCTGAACCAAAGCAGGGTGGAGGAAGAGAGAAAGAAAAAAAAACACAAAAACATACAACTTTTTTTTTGAAAATGCAAGATAGGGTTTCAGTTTCAGGCACCGTTCAAAATTCCCCATGCCACACTGGAAAGACAAACACAGGAGCTTTTCCTGGATGTAACAAAAGTTCTCCCATACACCTCTTTTGGGGAAAAGCCTCTGGTGCCGATTTCCCTTCCGTCCTCCTGTAGATCTGACACATTTGCACACCCGGCTGTTTTACAGATGGAAACAGGGAATACGCAGTGTGTGTGTAACACACCTCCTCAGCTCTCCCCGCCTGAACCACACAGCAGAAAGCTCCATTTGGTCCCTTCTAGGTTGTATTTATTTATTTTGCCTGGCTCTGTCCTCCAGAGATTTAAAAAAAGCAAGATAGAATTTGTTTGTTTAGGGATTAAAGAAATATTAGAAAAATGTAAGTTACCCATCGTAGGCTCTTGCTGGTCAAAGGAAACAAGTGTGGGAAATGGCAGGATGGCGGAGTGGTTAAAGTAATATTTTAGGAGTGGGGGAGATCCAGATTCCAATAACTACTGACTTTTAAAGCTCACTACGATGGCTCTGGGACAGTCACACATCTATTTTTATCGTCATCATTGCCAACGCCAACACCACTGCCAACACCAACACCTTTTTCTGAGTTTCGGACTGCTGTGCCATGTTTTTGGGCTCCCTTGGACATTTTAGACACAGGAAAGCCCTTGTTTAAAATACAGAAAGTGAACAGGAAGTACCTTCAGGGTTACTTTCTATTATAAACAAGCCTCTCCTGGGCTTAAAATGGTCCCAGGAAGCCCAAAAACACACCAAAAATGCCTCCATTCCCTCCTATCTGGGGTCAGTTTTTAATTCAGAAGGTATTTCTTTTTTTACTGGATGTGTGGTCCTTCAAGGTCTCTTGAGGGCCATTGCCGTCCCCGAGCTTCCAACGGTTGCCCACCCCTGCTCTAACATTGTTGTCCCCTCTGCTTTTTTTTTCTTTGCCCAGTGCAAAGATCCACAGGAAATTTTGTGCTTTTTTGGACATTACCACAGCTAGAAACAAGTCCCCTCTGGCTCTGCTCGACAAGAATGCAACCCACTCCATCTTTTCAGATGCATGGATATGGTTAAATAAATACATGTGTCTACACTATAAACACAGCTAAGAGTAACTACCATATTCAAGCAGCGCAACCATACTAGAGGTGAGGTCTTTTAGCTTCCATTCACCTCCACCCCTCTGAAAACAACCACACAGCTTTCAGCCTCCATCTCCGAACCAGCCCCACATCAGTCAACGTACTCTATGATTTGTCAGCGCTGGGAAAGCAACCGTTCTTAGAAATTCAGCAGGAGCGCGCCAGAAACACAAGCCTTCCCGCGAGGCTCGGCACATACACCTTATTTCCACCCCGGACCCCATTCACACATTTCAGCAGAGTAGCGCTTGACATTTCACGTCCATGGGATAAAAGAAGCAATTTTGGCTGGCGTGTGGGGAGTAAATGATAAAATAGCTGGAACACTGGGGGTGGGGAATAAAATGGCTTTTTTGCAGTCCTTTCCAGTCTTTGGAATGCAAATATTCTTGCTCAATGGGTAAAACTCAGTTGTTTGGTTCATGGAGAAGCACTGTGAAAGATCATGGCCCCAAGGACAGCAGATGGCTTATTGATCTCCATCTTGATCCAGGAGGCTAGCAGTGGATTCATAGATTCAAAGCATCAAAGAGTTGGAAGAGACCCCAGGGGCCATCGAGTCCAACCCCCTGCTATGCAGGAACACCCAATTCCTTAGTACCAATAAGATCTTTAAGGACATACCGGCCACACTTATAAAGCTAATAATCTGTGGTCACAATGACTAAATCCTACTTTAGTTGTGACAAACATTTTTCATGAATGGTTCTGCACCTCCTAGTAATGAACACAAAGCATCTCAGAGGATTTAAAACAAACAAACAAAAAAGCCATACACTTACTCAGACCACAAATCCAATCAACATGGACAACTCTGAAGGGCTGTGAGATGGAAGAAGAAAGAAAAGGATCTATGGCTCACAAGCCAATCTGACATTTGACCTTGTGAATGTGTTATTTAACTTCATATTTCATTTTAGCATAAAGCAGCATATGCTATACCAAAAAAAAGTCTGGAGTTAAGAAACCTTCTCATTATTATTATGTACCATACTTTAAGCTTCTGATACAAGCCCTCCACAGCTTATTTAAGAAGATGTCTATATTTTTTCTGTGGTTGATTCGCGTAAATAGAAGATGAGGAGGTAAACTTGCTCATGTACTTTATTCCTTCAGACCACAGATGCAAGTTGTTCTTTATGAGGCTCTACTAGGCAGCTCGTGAGTTTATGTGGCTCTATGGACATTGTTGGATGGCAGTTCCCATCAGCCCCTACCCAGCATAGCCAATGCTGAGAGATGTTGGGAGTTATAGTCCAACAATATCTCGCTTGAGAAACCGTTTTAAGAACTTCAAGTTCTAGTCCTATTAATCGGCAACTGTTCTCTGCCATCTTACTGGAGGTTTCTGAAGAGCTGGACTAAGCCTAAAGCAGCTTCCCCCCAGACTGGCTTGGACACAAATGCAAAGGCTGAGGAATCCACAGTTCCAGCAGGGGAGAAGCCAGGCCTAAGTACTACAGGTAGAGTTGTCAGCTGAAATAAGGAACAAGACTCCTGCTCCTTTAATGCAGGGCTTTCCAAACGGCGTGTCACAACATGTTAGTGTGTCGCCTGCAGTGCGTAGGTGTGTCACCTCCCCGGGCCGAGAAAGACCCCCGCCATCTGAGCCCGGCCCACCACCGGCACTCTCTCCAGGGTCTTTCCTCACCGAGGGCAACGGGTCAGAATCGAGTGGGGTGGGTGGGCTGTCTTTCCTTTACTGGTTTTATTCATTTTTTTAAATTCTTGCACATATTTACATATTTTTACTCATAAATGACAACAATCTTGGAAACATATGTATGCTATTATTTATAAATCATACATTTTTAAAAATATATGAAAGGTTTTCATGAGACATGTTGTGCCCCCATACATTTCGTTATTACAATGCATGTACGTGTCCGTATCTCTTACAAGTTCAACGTCCATCTTGCTAGTAAAACTGAATTACCAGGTTGCAAAATGACACATGTCTAAAAAGTGTGTCACCGACACGAAAAGTTTGAAAGGCTCTGCTTTAAGGCTTGCATAGAAGAGAAAATTTCAGCAGCTGTTGCTTGGGAAGGTCTGTGTGATAAGCAATACCTGCTGAAATCCCATCTTCTACACAAGCATCAAAAAAATCAGGAGTTCTGACCCTTATTTCACCTGGCAATCCTAACTGTGGGAGAACCAGAGATCCCTGAGCCCTCTGTACCACCTCCCCCATCTTCTCCCCCTTGCCTGGATAGTAGCAATGAACAATAAATTAATTAACCAGGAATGCAACTCTCGTTATTTAGGAACCAGGGCTCCCTTCGTGGAGAATTCTCTTTAGCACAAGGAAACGCAGGGAGCTATTTCTGCCACGATAGCCACTGGAAATCATGAAGCGTCAATGCATAATAGACACCACGCTTATTTGGAGCAGGGCTGCTATCCATCTGGGCAACCTTGGTGTTTGAAAGCCTGACGCAACTACAAGGTTGTCCCCACGGTAGATACACAAAATGATGATACAAGAACCGCTGCCCAGCCACTTCCAGCTGGGAGACGGTTTTGCACTGGTGGCTGCCAGGATGTGGTCACCAAACGGCACAAATCTGCCCAGCTGACAGCTGTTTCTCGCTTGAATAATTACTCTGATTTCGTCTCCCCCCCCCCCAGCGATCCACTCGTGTGATGCATCAATGACATTAGATTTGGAACGTCTGCTGGTTGCTCTTCTCCTTTCTCTGCCCAAAGGGGCGAAAGAGGAAAGTCTGGACAAAGGACACTCAGAGGACAAATGTCCTTGAATGCCTCGCAGAGCTTGGGAATGTCGCTTTGGTTGGACTGCAACTCCCAGAATCACAACTGGCTGGTGGATTCTGGGAAAACATCTATTAGGAGTTTGATTGTGTATTCTTGGATGGCAGAGGTTGAACTCTTGGTGTGGTCTCTTCCAACTCTGTGATTCTATCCTCGATTCAATTTTGCACCCATGGAAGGCTATTTGCAAACTGTTAGGCTCCAAGCAGAATGCCTACTATTCTTATTTGTATTCTTCTTCTCTTATTATTATTACTATTACTATTTCCCATCTTTTCCCAATTTGAGACTCAAGGCAGTTTACAACTGCTACAATAAACGTAGGTGACACTTACAACATACAGAAGTTGGAAATGTCATTAAATGTAATTACGCTCTCAAAGAATTAAAACCCATTCCAGGACACTCTGCAATGTCCATTTCCCCAAAGAATTAGTCTATAAAGCCCTGCCAAAAACAAACAAACCAAACTTCCTCATCAGGGTCTCCCAGCACTTGGAAAAACCTAATTTGCAAACATTTGGGGGAATGTTTTGAAACATTCCTGGCATCTCTGCTCCAGAGCGTTTGCCAGCCTCTTGGGGTAATATCTTCCTCCAGGGCTGAGCCTAAGAACCAGAGGCCTGTTCTGAGAAGCCTCCCCTTTTCAGGGGTTATTAAAACCCATCTGTGACCTTCCAGCAAATACCTCCAGACTTCCAGCTGCTAAAGTCACCCATTATCCTAATCGTCTTGATGAGCAGCTTCTCTTTCCCCGCCCTGCCCCGCACACCCTTCTGCCACCCATTCCTCTCCACCCTCGGCTTTCAGAGCCTGGAGAAAGGATAAGATTAAGGCATTCACCTTTCCAAAGACTGATTAGCCGCCCAGAGTGAAATCCCTTGGGGGGTGTGTGTGCAAAAGTCTTACGACTTCTCACGGCCCTGCTGCTGACACGATTATTTTGCTGCACCGGCTACTGCTGGTGTTACCAGGCAGAGCAGTGCACGATTGTATTTCACAGATCATTTCTGCACTAGCCTGTTATAGTGCTATTATTCCACTTTCAACCTCCTATGGAATCCTGGGGTCTGCAGTTTAGGGAGGGGCGTTTACAATTCTCAGCCAGAGAGCTCTTGGGCTCAGGAAACTACAAACCTGAGAGGGAGCCACAGCAAAGTTCTCCATGTGGAACTCCTATGCTACACTTAAGCATATATGATCCCAGACGTAGATCATTTCCGCACTAGACCGTTACAGTGCAATTATTCCACTTTCAACATCCTATGGAATCCTGGAGAATCAAGGCCCGTCCGTAAGCTGCAAACTCCAGGATTCCATAGGATGTTGAAAGTGGAATAATCGCATTTTAACAGTCTAGCGCGGAATGATCAATAGTCTCGTCCTTCAGAAGGAAGAGTATCTTGATATATTGAGAAACCTTGTCAAGAAACGTTGCCACGGATTTTTTTTTCACCTTAGTGGACATGCCTGGAAAAAAAAAACAGTCATTTGTATGAAGAGGTTGCTTTTCATGGGGAAAATATGCTACATTTGTGCAGAAAATGTAGCCTATTTTACTCAAACTACCTTGTTTCCTGCAAATAGACAGAGCTCATGTTCAAATTAAGAGTCTGATAAAAAACAATTTGCATTAGATTTAATTTACTTTCCTTTGTCTGGGGCTTAGAAATATTTGAGTGTTAAAACTAATGTGTTAACCGTCTTTTCACGGGCAATCATGCATTCACTATATTAATGAATTTTACAAGATTAGTTTATCCCACTGATTGGTAGCAATGCATTAGTGACATATTACTTTTTAAAAATTAATAAAAAAAAATGTCCAACCCTCCAATCACTCCCAAAGTAACAAATTAAAGTAATGTGAAACCCTAGTCATTCATCAAGCTGCCAACATAATTGGCATTACGATGATAAAAATAACAACTTTTAAAAGCAGTATAACAAATTAGGGGCAATAAATTAGTTTTTAACGATTGTTTCCAGGCTATGTATATGACCGCGATGGCTTTTGGATGAAAATGCTAAAGCTTAATTCACCACTATGCACGCGACCAGAAAGGAGATTGTGGAAAACTTCAGGTCTGCTCACACACACACACACACACACCACACATACACTTATAACTCCTTTCTTCCTCCCACGTGGCTGAATTCAGTTCTGTTCCAAAGAATTCCTGGTTTGTTGTTGCATAAGAACTACAGACCGTGGTTTAACATAAATTCTGGTTTGTTGCTACCTCGCTTAGCAAATGACTTAGGGAGCAGGGGTGGGGTTCTTGTTGCCTCCCAGATGTTGCTGGGCTTGATTTCCCATCATCTCTAGCCATCCTCTCCAATCAACATGATGGGAATTGTAGTTCTACAACATCTGTAAGACCGACACTTTTCAACTCCTATCCTGGAGCTTAATGCAAACCACAAATTGCGGTTCACACGTCACGATCTTTCTGATAATTCCTCTCCCATCTATTTCCCTGTCTTTTTTTTTTTCTAAACCCCAAACAACGTAACTTTTCCTCGCGAGCAAAGTCCTCCAGGCCTCTGATCTAAGCGAGAGGGTGTAGCCCCACAACCTGCTTGACCTTCAGTACTTTTTTTTTCTAGCACCACAGGCCTCTCTGGTGCGCATAATGCAAAACAAATGTCCCTATTTTCTCTGCAATGCACATTAAGACACAGATCCAGCCCAGCCCGTGTTTCCACTGCGGCAGAAAACAAAACTCAAATTACCGACAGAGAATTTGGCCGCAAAGCCAAAGTGGCAGTTGCCTGGTCCGAGAAATCAAAACAGACGAGAGTCACGTTTATTCAGACTCGTTTCCTGAAAATATGTTACCAGCCTTCATGACCTGAAGGGAGGCAGAGAGGAATCCCGAGCTTTAAATGGGAAAAAGGAAAGAGTGAACAGCTAATGTTTGCAATTCTGGATGGCAAGAGAGTCAACGTCTATCTGAAAAGTGGCTCTTCACCATCCTTGGTTGGTGTGGAAAGGGAAAAAAAAACCTTGAAATTTTGGAACCTGCCCATTCCTAGTAAATACAACGAACAACTAGATTCCACTACAGTGGAGAGATGCTTAAAGAATGCGATCTTTGGGAACTGACCTCATCTGTCACTCCCAAACTAATGTGCAATTCAAAACTCAGGCATCTACCAGCTGTTGCACAGCTTAAGTGCTCTAACCAGAGAGAGGATTTTTTTTTACTGCAATTCCCAGAATCCCCCTGACAGCATGCTTGGATATTTAAAAGAGTGGAAAAGACCAGTCTCTTCCAGCAGGCCTACCCAATGATTTTTAAATTGTGAATTTTAAAGTGTTTATTGCTGGAAAATGTATAGTAAGCCCTCCACGTTCGCAGGGGTTAGGGTCACAAGACCCCTGCAAAAGTGAAAAACGTGGAAATAAAAGTTAAAATAATGAATACTATATATTTTCTTTAATTCTAAGAACACTTCTCTAGGAATCTTTAGATCCTCCAGCATGACTCTATAATCTGCTTCTGACAGAAGTAAACCACAGAATTGCACTGGAGGACCTAGAGATTCCTAGAGACATTTTTCCCCCGAGGCAGGGCAAATAGGGTAATAACCCACAAATAATCAAATCCACAGGTGCTGAACCTGCAAAAGTGGAGAGCCTACTATATTAGTTTTATGCGCTCTTCTAAATTATGCACTGTTTTACATGTTGTTGCTCCTCTCCTCGATCCATAGTGAGAGATAGTTAAGAGATAATTATAATTTGTTACTATTTACAGGAAGATAAGGGCCTGTAAACTGAATGCGTACTCTCCACCATTTCACAGATGAAAACTGGGATGCATCTACCCAAGCAACATCAGAGTATGGTTAAAACGGTAACAGTTATTAATAAGGAAGAAAGCACAAGCTAAGAAAACAGCAGTTTGCTCTTGCTTGAATCTCCTGGGAAAGGCAAAGTTCTGCACCCTCCTCTCCCTCCAGCTGAGCTAATGGAGTGTAAACTATTTTCACACTTTGAACTCAGTCTGCAGCAACTGAAGCATAGCTGAGGACCAAGGGGGAAGGTGGAAGGGGGAGAGAGAGAAACTGGGATGTTTTAAAGGCAGCTGGAAAAGTGGGATGACAAAGGAGCAATTGGAACTGTCCCTAACAAATCAGGACAGCTGAAGAGTACTGACAACGCCACTTTGCAACAACTCTGATGCGTTTAAGGCAGGGGTTTTTCCAACTTTACCTGGAGGTCCTGGGAACAAGGAATTTTCTGCAGGCCAAACAGGTGACCTTCCCCTCTGAACAATGGCCCTTCCACACTCTGTAAATAGTGGGTCAAAATGTCCCTCCCGTTCCACCTACCTGTGAATGGTACACCGAAATAGGTGTGGAGCTATTTTGGCTTGGACTCAGTCCTGATGCCAAGGAAAGTTGATGCCTCCCCAACTGATCAAATGGCAAATAAGTATCCCTGACAATTAGGTAGGATCATTCACTGCACTCTGAACAGCCTTTCTTTCCTTATTTCTTTCTTTCCTTTAACCACTGAACGGGGTCAATTGGTTTCTTGACACTATTTCCACAAAAAGAAATTAAAAAGCAGTAGGAGAGAGAGAGTAAAAAGGGAGCGAGTATATGTTGTGGGGAAGCAGCCCTTGGCAAGGAGAGCTTCTGATCTGCAAAATGCTCAGATCTCGGTCAAAAGCCAAGGGACAGAGTTTCTGTTTACAGCACTGAACATTATAGGAACTCTCTCTCTACCTGGTTGGAAACCAGGCACACATTCAAAGGCGAGAACCTCAAATGCTTTCCTTCAAAGAGTCACTGAGGGGGTTGAGTGCTGATCTGGGAACCAAGTCCTATGAGGAATGGATGAAGGGAGCTGGGTACATTCAGCCTGGAGAAGAGAGAATGATGGGGCCATTTCTGATCTTCTCTTCTGGGCTCATTCCAATTTGTCTGCATCAAGAGGCAGCAAGCCTCTTTCAACCAAAGGGCCAAATTCCATTTCTCAGGGGCCACATTCCAACGGTGGCCGGAGCCAAAGGCAAAAGGGGGTCAAAATATTAACATATTTTAGCTGAAGACTCTTGCTGCCAGTAATAAAGCCTCAAGGGAAGCATTTCAATCTTCAAAAATACTAAGAAACCACATCTGGGGTATCTCAGAGGGCTGCATTTGGCCCCCATGAGGACATTTGGCCCCAGCCCCTGAGGTTCCATATCTCTGGTCAACATCCCTCCCAAAGTTCAGTGTCTAGGAGTGGACGCAGGACTCCAGAAGAGGTGTGAGCAGTGCAGCCTACAACGTTACTTCCCGAGACTTGGAAACCAAGATTTTGTTTCTGCAGCCTGTTCACAGAGTTGGAAGGGACTACAAGGTCTATCTAGCCCGCCCCCGCAAAATGCCCATCCAACCTTTACTTAAAGATCTCCAAAGATGGAGAGAATACCACCCTCTGATGTGATCCATTCCACTTTTACGGGGGAAAAAGGTTCTCCTAATGTTTAGGTGGGATCACCTTTCTCGTAATTTGAGCCCTATGAGAGGGCTGCCTGATATCAGAATTGACTGGAAGGCGCATCACAACAAAACATGAAAGGTTAAAAGCCTACCTAGAAAGAAAAGCATCTTCTCATTTCTCACCTGCAGTGATGGTGTCTTTGTCCTTGGCGGCCAGCTCTTCCACTTCGGAGCGCTTCCGGAGCTCAAACCTCCTGGAGAATCCTTCCCGAGGCTTCCAAAGATCCTGGATTAGAAGAGGTTTCTCATTGTCCCGGAGGACCCTCAGCCCTTCCATCTGCCATTGCCTCTCTACACCCGAAAATTTTCCAATAACATCACACAGAACGTAGTGCCCGGCATCCACCTTGCTCAGTCCGTACCGTTCCAGGGCTTCTTTCACCAGCTCCTGGGCACTGGAGCTGCCAGTTGCCAGGACACTCTTGTAATGTGCGCCCACGCAGATGTGGCATCCAAACACCTTCAGCACCCCCGGCGCTGAGATCTGAGTGGACAGCTCTGAGGGGTCATCCTTGCTCTCTGCTGGGTCGGAAGCCACCGAACTGCGGTCCTTGTAGCTCAGCGTCCGATACAAGACCTGGGAGAAGATCCGGCTTTGCCGCTTGAACTTGTTTTTCGATGGTGGAGACATGACCGAGGAAGGCGACCTGTAGAACATAGCGCTGGAGGCCGTCATGGGTTGTGGCTGCAGAGAAAGGAGAATCAGAGAGTTGGAAGGGGCACCATAGGTCATCAAATCCAACCTGCCATTCAGTGAAGGAACTCCATCTAGGAAAGGGCTGGGCAGTCTGTTCCACAGGCCACATGCTCAGCAGGGCCATTCTGTGGCCCCCCCAGCCTACCCAAGGAGTCAAAAAATCAAAAATTGGCCCTCTAGGAGTTATTCCACCACATCTGGAGGCCTCCTGGTCCCCCCAGAGGTCAATTTTTTCAAAAAAAAAATTGCCCCAAAATGCAGTCTAGGAGGTGCAGGGGCATTTAATACCACCTTTGGGGCCCACCCTGGAACAATTTAGTCCCAAGAGAGGTCTTTTTTGAAAAAGGGAGGTGAACAGGAAGTGACTTGCGCTCATTTCTTGTTGTTAAAAAAGGGCCACTACTGGGTCTACAACAGCCCATGGCCTCAGAACCTGATGAAAATGCTCCCTTGTCAACTAGATGGAAAAGGTTAATTTTTGGGGTGGGGATAGAGGGTGTGATGGGGGGGAGGCTATAACCCTCCAAGTTCTCTTGGAGAAGACATTATGGCCCTCTACCCTTACACGGTTGCCCACCTCTGAGGTAGAGCATCCCTGGCAGGTAGCTCTCCAGCCTCCTTTTGAAAACATCCAGATAAAGAGATCCCACCAGCTCTCTCGGGAATTGGCTCCATTGATGAACCACTCTTACCATCAAGAAGTTCCTTCTAAAGTTTGACCAAAATCAACTCTCCTGTAACTTAAACCTTTAAAACCCGGTCCTACCCGCTGGGGCAGCAGAGAACAAATCTGTCCCTTCCTCCCTGTGCCAGCCCTTGAGGTACCAAAAGAGTGGAACCATGTTATGCCTCAGTCTTCTCTTCACCAGACTGAATAGGTCCAACTCCTCTGGATTTTCGTCAAGGGCATCGAAACTGTCCAAAGAGCCGAGCAGAAAGAAAAAAAGACAAGACACGGTTGCAGACCCCATAAGAAGAAGCAGGGAGGGAGATGGGGAATACAAGTGGCTTCAAGATCCCAAAATTTGGCTAGTGTCCCAGACCTAAGTTGCTAAGATTTTTGCAGAATGACACAAGAAAGACGGGGGGAGGTGCTGCGGGATCACAGCTGGCAGCCAAATGCACTGTGTTGTGCTCTCGCTTTCTAAGCAGATAGAAATTTCCCTTCCAAGAGATCACACCAGTGTCTGGGTGGGTGGGTTTATAATCTCCCTCTTTGTTTACAACAAGGAAGAGCAACTTGCAGCTCTGCAGATGCTCTCAGACTGCAAATTACATCAGCCTTAGCCAGCATGAACAACAGGAAGGGATGATGAGAGTCGCAGTACAAAACTGGAGAGCTACAACCTGTCCAGCTCTGGTTTACAGGTTAGCAGAGTATCTTTCAGTCAGACGGATGGAAAAGGAATTGTGCAGATCTGAGACAGTACCAACAGACCTGTACCGTTATTTGCACTTTTAATTTTTACTGTAAACTATTTTAGATCACTACTAACAGAAGCAACATACTGCTTAAAAATAGGCTAATGAAAATATATTTAACTATACTGCCCAAAGGTTCCAACAAGCTGTTTAGGGAGCAGGGAGCTAAGTTCTTAAATTTGTCAGGTCTTACAAGATTGTCTATGGCAAAACAATGGTAACTTTATCTAATGCATAACTGGATTTTATTTTTATTTTTTTTGGCTGTTTGAATATTTAGGCATGTTACTGTGTTCTGTATGTTTTTCTATCATGTTCAACCTGAGGATTTTATGGTCTACTGATTGCAAATAAAGATAATTGACAGGACTAGATAAAAATGGTTTTTAAAAAACTACTAATGAAAACAACATTATTTTTAAAATTTTTAAAAATAAGTGCACAATCAGCTACGAAGGATCCATGTACATATGCTTTGCTTTCCCCCTTTTATATTATTTATTAGAACATTTATAGCCCCTCCTCTGTCCAAAGAGCTCACGGTGGGGTACCAAAAAACAACATGATTGATTTAAAACCATGTAAAAAGGGACCAAAAGGATTTTAGTAGCTAAAAACTTATTAAACCATTTGAGAAGCTAAAAGAAGTCAGATTAAAACCGGAAGAAAGCAATTTAAAGCCATGCAGATGGGTGGATTTGTGTAAAACCAGTTACACAGCGTAGCATTTGGATATCGTTGTCGAAGAACAAACAGCAGCCAGTTGGAAAGGACTGAAGGGGCCAACAGAACATCTGCATGGGTCCCCCTCCCGAATGATGCATTGCAGCTGTTATTTTGCAATTAGGCATTTCTATTCAAGTACACATTTTTGCACAAGAAGCCAATTCACAAAGTCATTGAATGCTGAGCGTTCAGATATTGTCACAGAGGTGCCCAGGCAAATCGGCCCTAGGCTTGCCCAGACAAGAGCAAGAAGAGATGCCATGCTGGAATGAGCAGTGGCAAAGGGGTGGCCCTCCAGCTCTGCTTGGTCTGGAATTCCCATCATCCTCTACTATTGGGATGATGAGCCCTGAAGTGCAACCACATCTGAAGGACCACCTTCTTCCCACTGTTAGATGAATGGAGGAATGGGATACCAAAAACTATGATTTGTCACAAGGAGGTTGCTGTTCCATGCAATTGTAGGCACGAGGTGCAGAACCCAGCATCCTGAGAATGTGTGCAGAGAAAAACCTGCTAAATCATTTATCTACACAGCTTTATGCAAGTTGCAGAATTTCTTGATTTAGAATTTGAATTGCTCAGATCAGGAAGAGGCAAAGAGTACCTCATGGGTCTCATGCAGCCAAACTAGTCCCCCTACTCCATTTTTAAAAAAACTTGTTTGGGTACCATTTTCAGGCATTCATCACCCCAAAACTGCATGGAGGTCCACAAAATGTGCTAGAACATCCCCAGCCCCACCAGGACCTTGAAGTGTGCCCCAAAACGGACCGGTAGCCAACAGAGCTATTGCAACGAGGGACTTGTGTACTCTCTAGAGCAGTGGTTCTCAACTTCCCTTCTGATGAATGAATAGAATTTTTATTTTTATTTTGTCCCTTACCATATCAGTTATTTCCGCCTCAGAAAGCAGAGGACATTCCAAAAAGGCATTGTTTGCCGACATAATGGAGGTCGTCTCCCCAGACACAATCGAGAGGTTAATGAAATCCGTGGAGCATCGGCTGCCCGCCAGCACTTTCTGCCTTTATCGTGGCTTTGCCTGGTTGAAAGGCACAGCTTGCGGCAACATACAATTACAGACACACACACACACACACTCCAAAAAATCTCCGCTTCTATTTTTATAAAAAGAGACCTGCCCATTTCTATGCCCTGCGGTGGCTGAGACACATTCAAAAGGACACTCGAAAGCCTTCAGAAAGAAAGGAAAAAAGAAAATTTGAAAGAGCACGGTATGCCTAGGCCACGATTTTGCTGGCTGCACTCTGATTTTGAGAACAAGGTAGCTTGCCCACCATCTTACATCAGTTCTCTCCCACTCCTTCCTCTGCCCCATATGTGTGAACATCCCTCCATTTCTCCTGCGTGAGAATTGGCTGATGAATGGGTTGCCTGCTCTCCCATTGAAAACGCCTCTGAAAGATGATGCAAAACTTCAGTCTGTGAGTTTTGACTTGCAATGGCTCATCTGTATCTCATACCCGCTAACTAACCTGGGACATTCTTGACTAACCCTCTGTTGTGTCACTTTTCAAGCTGCTTTTAAAATGTCCCAGTTTCTCCTCCTCTTCGTCCTCAGCTTCCTTCCATTGCTTCAGTTTGTGTTAAAAGTGCAAACTTAGACCATTTCCGCACTACAGTTCTAGTGCTATTATTCCACTTTCAACATCCGAGGGAATCCTGGGGTTTGCAGTTTAGGGAGCATTTAGAACAGTGGTTCTCAACCTGTGGGTCCCCAGATGTTCGTGGACTTCAGCTCCCAGAAGCCCCAGCCACTATGGTCAATGCTCAGGGCTTCTGGGAGCTGAAGTCCACAAACATCTGGGGACCCACAGGTTGAGAACCACTGATTTAGAATTCTCTGCCAGAGAGCTCTTTGGCCTCAGGAAACTACAAACCCCAGAACTCCACAGGATGTTGAAAGTGGAATAACAGCACTATAACAGTGCAGGGCGGAAACCGATTTAGTTAACTCAGCAAAGGGGGAGAGAAACTTGCCCTTCCCAGTAGGCTCAGGCAAAAGCAAACCGCTGCAGCCTCTCCTAGCTTGTGTGTTCTTCCTCATTAAGAAGTGTTGCCATCTTGACCACACTCTGCAGTTGCTTGCCCTCACGTGTGCCTATGTTCATCTATGAAATGCTAGAAGATACAATGCTATGGAAGTTGCTCATTTGATGCTATCGTCAAGGCCAGTTCAAGTGATTGGGATGACTGAGGCCCATGCCTCAAAAGGAGGGCCAACAGCAAAGTTCACCCTAGCTCCTCCTCCCTTGCCTTGTAAAACAAATGTAAACAACTACACAAATCACACAGCATCCTCTTGAGGATTTGCAATGTCATAAACCAAGGTAAGCTTGTGCAGTGTAGAACTGCAGTGTTGCACAAACTGGCCTCCTCCCAGGAGGGTAGCACTGCGGCGGTTGTGCCACCAAGACCATGAACACAAGAAATCAGAAATCAGACCAAGAATCAAGAAATGAAACAGAGGCCAGCCCCTCCCGAAACTGCAAACCCCAGGATTCCATTGGATGTTGAAAGTGGAATAATAGCGCTATAACAGTCTAGTGCGGAAATGGCCTAAATGACACACCCAAGGTCACCCAGTGGGTTTTCATGGCTAGTGGTAACTCACTGCATGACCTTGAGAGAATCACACAGTCTCAGCCCCCAGAACCTCCCCGTGATGACTTTAGGGCCTTAGGACAGCTATAAGTCGGAAACTGCTCGAAGGCGCACAATAACAGAGTATGAACCATTTTTCTTCCATTTCTCACCCTCTGCAATGCTAGAAATTAGACAGGAAAATTCATTGGAGGGTGCAATTCTTATCTGAGATGCTTCCGTAGCTACACCCCCTGCTAGAAGATCTTCCTGAAATGCCTAGTGGCAACAGGACTAATGCTCAGAAAAAGTATAATTGTGTACTACAACTTCCAGCATAATCTGAAGAGCATCACCACATTCTAAACCAGTTGCAGCCTCTGTACTGTCTTCAACAATAGCCATTTGTACCACATGTTTTTTTGGTGCGTATGTGTCTTTTTTTTCTTCCCAGGGCAGCCGTGACACTCACATTCCCTGTGAAACTCTGGATGAACAAGCCCTGCACGCCAGATAGACAGACCTGGCATGCAAACTTACAGCAGCATCGTCCGCCGCTCTTTCAGAGCCAAGGGCGGAGGGACAGGATCAGCGATTCTGGACAGTTTTATGAATCAATGTACAGTATGCAATCCATCTGGGACTTGCGTGAGATTATTTTCCTATGTTAGGAATGCTTTCCCCAGCCAAGCAGAATATTCCTGGGGTGGTTAGGAAAGAAACAGCCATTCTCAACATCTTATAGCGTTTGCCCTTTCTATTTCCTCTCCTATAACTGGACAGAGGCTATGACATTAGTCTCCGACACCTAACCTTGAAGAATAAGGGCACTGTTTATGGCAAGCGTAAAAAGCAGTTCATAGTGTAGGACTCAGCAAACCGAATGAATGGACAGCTTTCACGAGGTCTGGCAACATTCTGCACGCTCTAAGACAGATGCATAAGGCAGGCAGGCAGATAGATATCACAAGCCTTGCTTGTACATTTACAAACGAAAGATGAAAACAAGACACATTCAGGAGGAAGGGAAATGACTGTCACCAATAATATTTTACAACAACCGTGTAATGTTGCTCAGTACTTTTGCCCCTGTACCAGAGATGGAAAGAGACAAACCTGAGAAAGTATGACTTGCTGAAAGCTGCTTGTTCAGTTCTAGGGATGTAATTTTTCACGAAGGAAGCTTGTAAAGGGTAGTGGAGGATGTCCTCATTCCTGCTGATAAGAAATTCCCACTGCTCAGATCCCGCGAGCCCCAGCTTCACTACACCACTGCACAGGATGTGAAACCTAAGCCGTCTTATTACTTCCAGCACTAAGGATATCCTAGAAAGCATGTTGTTGTGTTTTGCAAGAGGTCTCTCCATACTTCAGGTTACGTGCTACAACCTACCGTGTCCAGCTGCTCTTTGAATGCGTATGCAACTGTTGTTTTGTAAATTTAAGGGATCTTAACTACCCATTTGAAACCAAGCCACCTCAATCCAGGCTTCTAAGCAGCCCAAGGAAAGAGATCAGTGAGAGACCCAAGACTCTTTCACTGCTGGAACTATGGGCCATGACCTTGTGGAGAGAGATCAGAGCTTGAAATAGTTACTCAAAGTTCCCAGAATTCCCAGGGAAGCACAGCCGGTGGTCATGCTGGTTGGGGGATTCTGGGATTGTCATTCAGAAAAAGAAAACAAGATTTTCAAGTTCTAAGAGAAGGCACCTTTGCTGCTGTGTTGCAGGCATCAAAATGACTTGGGCCGGCCCTACCATTGAGTTTGGTTTCTTTCTGGGACAGGAAGATGCAAGACAGCAAATCTGCCAGCAAGCATCTCCAGAGTTACTCTCCCTGCTGCTAGAAAGACTCTTCACTTCCTGCGTCACGGCATCAGGGAAAAGACCTCCTCCCGGCTCTAATGCTATTAGAAAGAGCTTTCCTACCTCAGTGTTGGAAAAGCTCCAAACTCAGCTCCCTGAAGTGCGTAGAAGCTAAGCGACAAGGTCACCTTCTAGCCTAGAAAGAAGAACCCAACGGCTTTCCATTCCAAGAGCTGGAATGAGATGCCACCCACATCTATAGCTTGACTGGTACCCGTCCCATCGGGTACATACATTTCTATATATTCCAATCTCCGTCCAGTGACTCCCTCTCTAACCCTGGCCTTTTCTTGTGTTCAGGAGAGAAAAGTAACAGCCTTGTTGAATAATAAGAAATCAAACAATGCAATAATTTGTGGATATGGTTATTAGTAGCTGGTTTAGGTGGATCCATATTTTTCTGCCTTCTCATTTGCTCTTTCTCATTACAGTTTGAGAACGGGAGGTCAGAGTCCTTCTGTGTTTTAGTATGTGACTGTTTAGTTAGTTAGTGTTTTAGTGAGTTAGTGTCAGTGTTTAAGGTGGTTCTTTAGTTTACAGGTGGCCCCCCACATTTGCAGGCTTGGCTTTCATGGATTTGATTTTTGGCAAGTTTCTCCAACCCTTGAAGCACCCCTGTCCCACCTCGAGCTCTTCTTTTTAGAGCAGTGATTCTCAACCTGTGGGTCCCCAGATGTTTGTGAACTTCAGCTCCCAGAAGCCCTGAGCATTGGCCATAGTGGCTGGGGCTTCTGGGAACTGAAGTCCACGAACTTCTGGGGACCCACAGGTTGAGAACCACTGTTTTAGAGACACCTTCCCTCTCGGCAGCTCTGATCAGACACGGAGCCCTTTGAAAATCCACCTCTGGTCCTCTTCCTCTTCTGGCCAGCTAGGGGTGGATTGCAGCCCAGTTTCTCGGCACCACGAACCCTTTCCCAACGCCCAGCACACACCCAAGGAAAGAGATGGACAAGAGAGGTGAAGTCCAGCGCCATTTCCGCACTAGCTGTTATAGCACTATGATTCCACTTGCAACATCCTATGGAATCCTAGGGTTTGCAGTTTCGGGAGGGGCCAGCCGGCCCTTCCCGAAACTGCAAACCCCAGGATTCCATAGGATGTTGCAAGTGGAATCAGCACTATAACAGTCTCACGAGGAAGTGTCGTAGCATACTGACCTATCCCCTTTTCCTCTCCTTTCCCTGACCTGTTTTGGACCCTGGGTGCCTGTTCTCCCCACCACGCCTCGGCCCCTTCCCACAAACACACACATATCTTGTTATTGGTGATTTTTCCACTTTGGCTGGGGTCCGGCACCCCTAACCCTAGCCAATGCGGAGGGCTGCCTATTGTTTTAGTGAGGTGTTCTATCTTATAAAAGTTAAGAGTTTACACTGTGTGGAAAAAATCGATTAAACACATTTTAAAAATGAAATAAAAGTCACAGGGCCATAACTGCATGGAGGACATGACACAATCACACTCGGATAGCCCAGAGAGGCCAGGGCTCTTCCTTCTAACTCGTTTTACTTTTTGTTGCAGGAAATCTCCTTCCGTAACACTCACATACACAGACAGTAATAGCTGTCTAAGTAGTAAATCTGCATTGTACTGGAGTTGTACCCCATGAGGCTAAAGCAGGGTTAGGCCTTCTGTGTGTGTGTGTGTGTGTGTGTGTGTGTGTGTGTGTGTGTTCGACTGCCATGCCCATCAGCCCCAAACATCAGCCAGGGGGATGGGTGTTGCAGTTGACAACCTCCAGAGGCCACACATTGCCTATTTCTAGCATAAAGGCACTGTCAGGATTGATAAGCCCTAGGATCCAATATTTCAACTGTGCCAGCTTCGTTTTAATGGTATCAAATTAAATTCAGGCATACAGGCTTTCTATATTTAGGTTCTGGCTGGCTTTGCATTGGTTCTAATCACTCACACAAACGTCTTCCCTCTGTGCGTGTGTGTCAGTGACGGGGGCTCTCCAGAAAAACGTAGAACTGGAAAATATTCTGAAAAAATTTCCAATGCTCTCAGTAATGTTATCTGATTTGGCATGCATGATTTAAATGTTATATTCAAATGCACTCAAAGCCTTACGTGGAAATTATCTGATGGGAATATTTGCAATAATATAAAGAGAAATGCATATATTTATATTTAGCTAAATACAATTATACCTGAAGGAACATTATTTTTTCTTGGAACAGATACCCAAAGACAGCCGTACCTAATATACAAACAATTTAGCTTTCCTTGGCTGAGCTACAACTGTAGTATTGTCAGCTTTACCAGCTCACTCCCTGCACTAATTATCAGTTCCATTTCAAACCGAGAACAATATAATTCAGTACGACCAGCTGAAGGACTGCCGCATTTCACGAAAGGGCTGTCTGTTGTGGAACAGCCTAAACAGCGTCTTTGTCGTGGAAAATATTCCACAGAAAAATATATCATTGGAAACATTTCTGGAGAACTCTGAAGCTGTTTGCCAGTCTCCCAAAGTCCTTCAACCCTACTTCCTGAAACAGTTGGTGCAGTTTTGCTTGAAAACAACCTGCAAGACATGACAAAACACCCCTACACGCACCGAGAAAGCCACCAGCACCCCCAAATTCTTCTATTTTAGTCTGAGTCTTTCTCAAAATGGCAAAAAGGAAATTTTTGAAAGGCCCTAATGCAACCGTATTCCATTCATCCATGGAATCTGTGGTGACTAATATCTCCCTATATGAGTGCAGCAATGGATCTACTCTGGCTATTAGTCTGAACTTATAAGGACCTGGACCTATTTTGGAGACACAGTTCAGCACCCTGGATAGGTTCTTTAAAGTCTGGACAGAGCAAGTTCCCCACTTCACTGACATGGAAGCCTGGGAGTGCTGTGTTGCACTGCAAACTTTCTCCTCTCTTTCTCTGTAATCTTGGCTCAGGCCACACATGAGAGGAAAGGACGACCAAGGAAGCAGGCGTTGTCACACATGATCACTTTCACCCTTTAAAACAACCTGAAATTCACCGCTTGCTCTCTCATTTCCTTATGACTGATCCCCTTCTTGCTGTTGCCAAGTCTCTTGCTTTATTGATCTTGCCAATGACTACACTCTTTCTAAGTGTCTCTGTATTGTTTCATCACCCAGCGTTCAATCGTGTACAGAAGGTGTATGCATAAATGCACACATACCCCCCCAACAATCCCAATTAATCCTCTGTTTTCCCACCTTTCCAGCTGGATTTCCTTCTCCTTCTTCCACTTTCCAACGCTGTCTTCAGCTTACTTTCACTGCTGCTAACTTAGTTCAATGTGCAAAAGTAATTTGTACTCAGCACAGCAGGGGTGGGTGGCAGAATTTTGCCCTTCCCAGTGGGCACAGGCAAAAGCAAATTGCTGCAGCCTCTCCTAGCGTGTTTGTTTTCCCCCATTAGTAACCATCTTGGCCACGTTCTGATGCTGCTTGGTCTCAGTTTCCTTCTATGAAATGCTGGAGAGAATGCAACAGGGGTTTTGCCTTTAAAACCACAGTATTAGAATCAGAATTAATAATTTACAGGTCCACTCAACCTTAAACTCTTCTAGGGATATGCTGTTTACTATAATAAATATCATTAACTTTATCATAATAAAATGAGAATTATTAGAGGGATTCATGCTATCAAGTTTTAATAACCACATTTGTTATAAGTTAGAATCATAACAGATTCAAGTAATGGAAAGGATCTGCTTTATATAGTGTGCTAAAATATTAATGACTTGTCAAGGGGAAGTCAATGTGAGATTTGTAGAGGATGAAATGTATATTGAATATCCTTGTACGTACGTTGACTTTTTAAATTAAAAAAAAAATCACAGTATACGGGGTTCATTTTGCTTTTCCCTGACAGATGTTTTAATAAACAAGGGAAAAGGAGGGGATTGTCTTTAAACTGATTCCGCCCTTTCCCCTGGTCCATCAGCAACAATTAAAATTTTCATATTTTTAATAGAAAAACTAGTAAGGCAGACAGATGAGTGGAAGGAGAGAAGGAGGAGCAGGCACTGCAGTACTGCAATGTGGAAGAGATTATAATTCCAAAAAGGGCAAAGGAAATGAGCAGGAAGGGAAAATCTGAGAATCCAAAGCAACATTTTGCTTTAAACTACCCACCGTTCCAGTTCAGCAGGGAAAGTCCCATTCAATCCTCCATCCTCTCATCTTTTTTCAGCAGCCTTTAAACTGTCCCAGTTTCTTTTTGATTCTCTCACTCGCTCCCTTGGTCCTCAACTCACTTCAGTTGCTGCAAACCAAGTTCAAAGTGCAAAAGTAGCTTGCACTCAAATAATTCAGCAGCGGGGAGAAGAAAGGTCAAATTCTGGCCCTTTCCAGTAGACTCGGGTAAAAGCAAACTTCTGCAGCCTTCCTAACATGCGTGTTCTTCCTCAATAACTTTGGCCATCTTAACCACACTCCAATGTTGCTTGGCCAGACACACCCTGGTTTTCATCTGTGAAATTACAGACTAATAATGCTGGAAGAGATCACAAGGGCTATTGAGTCCAATCCCATTCTGCCATTCAGGAACATGCCATCAAAGCATTCCTGACAAATGGCCACCCATCCTCTGTTTAAAAATCTCCAAAGAACAAGACTCCATCACAGAAAGGTTAGAATCATAGAATCACAGATTCATAGAGTTGGAAGAGACCCCAGGGGCCATCCAGTCCAACCCCCTGCCATGCAGGAACACCCATCAAAGCATTCCCAACAGATGGCCATCCAGCCTCTGCTTAAAAGCCTCCAAAGAAGGAGACTCCACCACACTCCATGGAGGCAGCATATTCCACTGCCAGACAGCTCTGATCGTCAGGAAGTTCTTCCTGAGGTTCAAGTGGAATCTCCTTTCCTGCAGCTTGAATCCATTGCTCCTTGTCCTAGTCTCTGGAGCGGTAGAGAACGAGCCTGCTCCCTCCTCAACATGACATCAGATATTTAAGCATGGCCATCATGTTCCCTCTTAACCTTCTCTTCTGCAGACTAAACTGACCCAGCTCCCTATGGCGTTCTTCATAGGGCATGGCTTCCAGACCCTTCACCATTTTGCTCACCCTCCTCTGGACACGTTCCAGCTTGTCAACATCCTTCTCAAATTGAGGTGCCCACAACTGGACCGCACCCAAAGGGTGATCACCAATGGCTGCTTTTCGTCCTGGAGAGAGGGGACTAGGTTTGGTTAGAAGGTATGTATTCATTAAATAGGCCACGAACTTCTTCCTATAAAGGCTGTACATTTAACAGCAGGGTGACTCAACATGGTAAAATGGACACCACTCCAGCTACCTCCTCCTTCCTCTCCCTTCGCCACCACCCAAACCCTGTCGGCCAGAAAATGTGTGACAAATCATAAGATGGAAAGGCCTCTGCTGTTAAAAGATGCCGTGATTAGCTTCCTGCAGGCTGGTGCAATTTTGAGCCTTGGGTGGTACAAATGGAAAGTGGAATGAGGCGAGAAGAGCTGAGATTCATCAGCCGGTTTTTGCAATGAGAACTCCGATGGAAATTTCTTGGGCCTGTTTCTGGGGATTGCTCCTGTTTAACTGCCAGCTGAGAGCTAGATGCTGAACACATTAAATGAGCAGTTAATTCAGCGACAAGGACATTAGAAGAGGAATCATCAATAGCCCACGAAAGCTCCTGCTACTCTGAATATTTGACTGAGACTTGGTTTCCCTTAGAAATGCAAGGTTTAAACTGATAGATCAAACAACTGAAGGTTCAGTTGTCTAATTGCCATGGGTGGGGCATTTGGTGCCACCAAATTTTAAAAGTGAGCTGGAGCATTCTTTAGAACAGATGTGGAAAACCTTTGACCCTCCAGCTGTCTTAGCCTATATCTCCCATCATCCCCAACTTGAATGATCTACAACAGAGAACGGTGGAAGTCGTAGTCTAAACTATCCAAAAAGCCAAAGTTTCCCCAATATGCTAGAATTTAGATTACATGTAGACCTCAGTGAGCAAAACCAATATGTTTCTGGATACAGAATATTTGATACCAGAGGCAGAAGTAACACGGAAAGAAGATGGATAGTTTCCTATCCCACAAAAAAGAAAAGCAGTTCGACATGTGCATATTTTTCATTTTAGGTAAAAAGTCTGTTGAAACAACCAGGTTAGGTAAGTCTTGTAGAAATAAGCAAAATCATCTAGAGACTGCTGGAGGGCTTCTTCCAAAATTCATCTCAGGATGACTTTTCCTTTCATGAGGTTTCATTTCTCTTTTGGTTTCCATTTTGGTGGCCAAGATCTATAAATATATGCCTCTTTTAACAGGCTGGAGGGAGCTAATGAGGCAGATCTATCTGTTTTCCCCTTTTCTCTGAGCTTTGAGGTTCACTCATGCTCAGTAAGTGATTCTGGAGGCAGCTGCTGTCTACCTTGCATTCTGCAAGCAGGCACAGCCAGCAACAATAGCACAAGTTAGAGCAGAATATGGTTCTTTTCCATATCAAGCTTTTTTGCATTGTTTACTGCAGACATGCTGCTGCAAGCTGACACCAAAAGTCTGGGTTTCTCCAGCCCTTGTTTACCATGCTCCCAATGCCAATGCTGCTTAAAAAAGTGCAGCTAGACCGAGGACAAGGTGGAGGTAAAAGACATTGTAAAATGAAAGCTTTGTTAACTGAGGTATGCCTGCAGCCTGGATCAGGCATGCTATTGTAACAATGAATGAAGAAGGAAAAGATCTCATCTTGTAGGCCACACAAAAGAAGAAGAAGAAAAAGAAGAGAGAGGTTGGTAAACTTAGTCCAGTTTTGCCGGAAAAAAAAATCACAACCAATTCCATGTACCCAATAAATCAAGCTGGAAAGAAAAATCCAGTCATCTGTGTACCTTAAAACTAGATGCACTAGAAACCTAGAAATGTGAAAATATTCTTTTACCATCCAGGGTAGATGACTGAAATATAAATTTTTTGGCTCCTAAAAAATTCATACCAGCCGGTGCTCAGGAATGTTAAATGCTTCTCCAGGCCAGGTACAAACTGCAGAGTAGCTGTGCGGTGTTGATCCCAGAAGGCACCCAGCAAAAACAAACAAGCTGGTGCGTGGCATTTGCTCAGCGTTCCACCTCTTCGCAAACACAAGCATCTCAATAGGCTGCCTAATGACGGTTTTATTATAGCAATAATGTCTTTGCAGTAATTAGCGGATCACGCAGAGCTTGGGAAACAGAGATTCCCTCGGCAACTAAATACCCACCACTTCTCTGAGGTTTACCAAAGGGATGATGGGTGATAGGAGAGGAGAAATCATTCTACAGCAGGTGGGAGCTGGTTTTCGCCCCCGAAGGGTGGCACGATTTGTCTCTGGCAACCGCAAATGATGTCGTATCACTTCCTGCTGCGCATTCCGCCCAAAATTGGCTGGGGTTTTTTTTGCCTCCCCAGGATGGTATTTTTAGGATGGTGGGGGAACAAAAGCAAATAAAATGCCAAACTTTAAAGCCACTCAGAATGATTTAAGCTGGAGGAGAGAATTTTCAATCCTAGGCTTACAGAGACGAAAAACAGAGGGGGTTCCTGTCCCTTTAACGGTTGTGCAGAAGAGAGAATTTCAGCAGGTGTGGCTTGTTACCTGGCTGTGCGACACAGAAGTTCCCTCTGCTATACAACGCTTAAAGGTACAGGAGCTGTTCTCCAGTTTTCAACCTGGCAAGCCTATCACCCCTCAAAATTTGGGATGGGGGGGGATTTGGCAAGGTCCACAGGCTCTAGGAGTGGGCTAGGAGATTGCAGGAAATGGCATGGAGCAATAAGCAGCCCACAGCCTCCCCTTTCCCCACCTCTCAGGTCCTTTCACACTATGCAGCTATAGCACTATCATCCCATTTTAATTGGCATGGTTCCTTCCTATGGAATCCTGGGATTTGTAGTTTGGTGAGGCAGTAGAACAGTGGTTCTCAACCTGTGGGTCCCCAGATGTTCGTGGACTTCAGCTCCCAGAAGCCCCAGGCACTATGGTTAATGCTCAGGGCTTCTGGGAGCTGAAGTCCACGAACATCTGGGGACCCACAGGTTGAGAACCACTGCAGTAGAACAATAGTTCCCAAGCTTTGGTCCCATAGCTATTTTGGACTCCAGAGACGCCACCCGGCTTGGCCAAAAGGCAGAAATAATGGGAGCTGAAGTCCAAAACATCTGGAAGACCAAAGTTTGGGAAATACGGTACTAAAACTCTCAGGCTAAGAATGCTATATACCTCTCCATACACTGCAGGTCCCAGAAATCTATACGAAGCTGCCATGGAAGTCAAAGTGAATCTTAGACCTATAACTGGGTAGTGCAGAAGAGCCACACCACTGAATATTTGTCTGAGGAAGGCTGAGAAAATGACAAAGTGGGCAAAATAAGATAGAGAGTACCATCTTTCCTATATCCCACTTCCCCAGAAATCACTATTTACACTTTTGAAAGCGTGAAGGCCAAAGAACAGTGACAACATGGCTACAGTTGTGAATTTTTTTTTTAATTTTCCTGTCCCGACAGAGCTCCTGTGCCTCAAGCAGGCAGAAATTCAGCGGGTGTGAAGCACAGACTCAATTCACCTGTTGAATTTCTACTGTGTTATTACACAAAACCCTCAACCAACATGTTCTTTCAATGCTAGCGAGCTTCTCCCCGCCACTTTTATTCATTTTTTTCCATATAAAGGGGAGATAAATGCAACTTATCCCTAAGTCTTCTCCTGTTCCGTTGTCTTTTCTGATCTATGGCAGAGAGGGGAAATCATGTGGCCCTTTACACAATGCTGCACCGCAACTCCCACCAGCCCGTCATAGGCCATTTCCGCACTACACTGTTATTATCCCACTTTCAACATCCTGTGGAATCCTGGGGTTTGTACTTTCCGGAGGCCAAAGAGCTCTCTGGCTGAGAATTCTACACGCCCTTCCTTAAACTACAAACCCCAGATTCCACAGGATCTTGAAAGTGGAATGATAACACTATAACAGTGTAGTGTGGAAATGGCCATAGTCCAGCAACATCTGGATTGGGCTGAATAATTTCTCACCCACCCCCCGCAAAGGACTTTTAGATCTATTTTAAAAAAGGAAGGAAGGCAGGCAGGCAGGCAGGCAGGCAAGCAAGCAAGCATGTACGAATGAATGAATGCTGGGAGGCCAAATTCAGTCCAAAACATCCAGTTAGCCATCAGCATCCTAGGCCACAATTTAGGTCACGGAAGCAGAACGGAAACTATGAACCATACTGCCTGCTTCAAAGCATGCGCGCCCACTGCGGCTAGGCCTGGTTTGGTCACTAAGGACAACCAGACAAGCCTCGACTTGCTTGCTCTTTTCTTTTTATAAGCCCCGGCTGCACTTTTGCCGGGCATGAAAAATAAACACACAGCCTCCCTCCAGCTCGTGTGTCCCTCTCACAGGAGCATGCACGTGCTTGCGTGCGTCCCTTTAACACAACCAGGGGAGGAAATTCACTTTGCAGGTCTTGTTATCACTTCTCCTTTTACGCTCATAGGGAATTTTGCTCTCGGGGTTGTGCCTTGCTCTCTCTCTTTTTTTGCCTAATGTGCCTGCACACCAATGCTCTCCCACTTCCCTCTTCTTCTCCATCGTGTGTGCGCATTGATGCTTCTCCGCCAGCTCGAAATCACAGCGGTCCATTTGAGTGTCAGTTATACGCAGCATCCGCTGTCTTTAGTCAGTCCCTGTATCCACCCATCGTTCAGCCTCAGTTCCAAACATCTCAGCATCATCGTCGCCCACCTAAGCACTTTCTGTCAGTTTCTCGCAGGTCTGGCCTGTTAGCCTTGTCCTGGTGCCAACTTGTCGGAGTCAACCTGCCGCAACACATGCCTCGAGGTCAGGCGGTTGCCGTATCGCCGCTCTCACATATTCTCATATCTGTCATTCGGTCTCAGTGTACTCAGACTTGCCTGTTTCACTTAAGATGCCTTTCCTCACACGTCAGTGAGATAAATATGCGCCCGTGAGCTTCTCCAGATCTATCCGTTGCTCCGGGGTGCTTCTCATGATAGACTCTGCATTGCATTAATACAAGGGTTCACGCAATCACACCCACACACACCCATGTGTGTGTTTGTATGTGCCTTCAAGTTGCCTACTGACTTACGAAGACCCCATCAATTTTGCAGGGGTTTCTGAGGCAAGGTGGACTCAGTGCCTGTCCACACGACACTGTTATAGCGCTATCATTCCACTTTCAACATCCTAAATGAGTTGAAATTAAAAACTGTTTCCTGCCCCTCTTTCAAACAGTCCATATTACTTGAATAGTTTCACCTAAGCATTAAATCCTTTCCTTTGTACCTTAACTATGAATTGTTCCTAGTCATTTATCATTGTATTTGACCATTTCTACACTAGATTGGTATAGTGCCATTATTCCACTTTCCACATCCTATGGAATCCTGGGGTTTGCAGTTTAGGGAGGGGCCTGTAGAATTCTCAGCCAGATGGCTCTTTGGCTTCAGGAAACTACAAACCCCAGAATTCCACAGGATGGTGAAAGTGGAATAATAGCACCACAACAGTGTAGGGCGGAAAGGCCCTCAGAGATAGTTTTGTCAGTCCCTTCCTCTGGAATACCCACAGCATCCGGCATTCCTTTGCGGTCTACCATCCAAGAACTAACCAGGGCTGACCCTGCTTAGCTTCCAAGAGCAGACAGCATTGGGGGCCTACATGGTATTTAGGCCTTGTCATCCAATACATGCTGCCTTTTAGGGCCTGCTTATTTAATTTCTTGTTGTTATGTGCCTCCAAGTCACTTCCTACTCATGGCAAACCTAAGGCAACCTGCTCACAGGGTTTTCTTGGCAAGTTTTATTCAGAGCGGGGTTTGCCTTTGCTGTCCTCTGAGGCAGAGAGAGTGTGCTCCCCCAAGTTCACCCAGTAGCTTTCCATAGCTAAGCAAAGATTCAAATTCTGGTCTCCAAACTCATAGTTCAACACTAAAACTGCTACAGCACCCTGCCTCTCATTTTATTACCATTTTTAAAATGACCCCTCTGTAACAAAATCCTATTTTTTTTTCAAATGTATGCATTAGATCCTATGGAACAGGATAAGGAAGCTGACTGTATAAAACTCGAACTAGTGTGCACAACCATCCCAAGAATTTTGTTGCCTGAGGCACAGGACGAGACAGACTGTCTTTCAACACTGGTACTAGGATTGTGTTCTCCAACACATCTCAAGGGAGCACAGTAGCTTGGGGTGCAAGACAGGTTGTGTGACATTCATATGTTTGCTCCCCAATATAGAGAAGGAATTTACGAGGAACAGCCAGGGGCTCTTCCATACTACACAATTACAGCATTATGATTCTACTGCAATTTGCATGGCTCCATTTTACAGAATCCTAGCATTTGCATTTCAGAGAGAGGTATTTAGAGTTCACAGCCAGAGAGTTCTAGTGCTTCACCAAACTATACATCCCAGGATTCCATAGCAGGCAGTTGCAGCAATTGAAGCAGAATCAAAATTCTATAATCATGTAGTTTGTAAGGTCCCCCAGAAGCTGCCACAGCTGCTCCTCAGCATCATTCATCATTTCATTGTGCCCAAGGGTAGGGCTGGCCTTTTCTTACCTACAACTAGCAAGACCTATCCAAGTTTTGACTCATCAGTTGCTGCCAGATCCTTCTAATGGAGAAAGACTTGGATTCAATGTAGGCCATCCTGCATGCAAAGCATACTTTCAGCGACTAAGCAACAACTCTTCCCTAAAGGTGAGCTGCTTACTCTCTCTATAGCCCCACCACCTCTCTTTGGGGTTAGGAGAACTTGGGGTGAGTATAACCACACCCCAATCTCATCCCATTTCCTCAACATACCATATTTGCTGGCATATAAAACACACCCTATTTTCCAACAGCATTTCTCAGGGGAAAAAAGTGAGTTTTGTATGCCAGCAAATAGGGTACTTATCAGCAGGGAGGGTGACCCAGGCCGAAGAAGTCACAGCAAACCAAAACGACAGACCATCAACACAAGACCTGGGCCCCTCACTTTGCAATATAACACCGGCAGAAGGAACCATGTGCTTTCAAAGCTCCCCAATGCACACGGGCCCTTGAAGACAAGGCAGTTCTGCCTGGATCCCCGCAAGAAATAACTATAAAGCCAAGCAAAGAGGAGAAAGACTGGAAATGTGAACCCCAGTGACATGGTGAGCATGTGGCCAAATCAGGGCAGGGCACAGACGGGCACAGCCCCAGCAAGACATGTCCCAGTTCCATCGAGGGGAAAACCAAATTAGCTCAAAGACATTGTGGGTACCCTACAAACACGGGGACGTTCCACGAAGGCACACAACCCACACTTTACCCTGGTGACAAGTCAATCCCCTTTAGTGTTTCCAGGTGTTCATAAAAAATAAGGGACAGCTGAAATTCATGGCATGCACAGGGCTGACAATCAAGAAGCAGCTATTAACAAGTTAACACTGAATTGATTTCAGAGAACCTAGCCATGCAATTCTCTATGAAATTAATATAATGTACACATTCATAATTTACAAAATGCATGTCCTGCTCTTATGACGGGCCCCCACATCCCAAAAATACAGATTTTTTTTTATTTTTATTTTTATTTTTATTTTTATTTTTTTTTTGCCGTCTTGTTCTGTCTAAATAAAAGGAAAAGCCTCAACTAAGGGGCATCTCTCAAAATAAGGGATGCCGGAAAACCCCAATTCTATTTCAAGGCCTTTCCCTCCATCAAGGCGGCCCTTGGAGGTGTTTACCACCTGTGCCTTTCATGGATCCGTCCCAAATCACCTACCCCACGCACACAGCCTCCCCCACTGAGCCTTTCCCTCTGAGGCACTCAGCGGCCGAGTTAATCCGGAATAACCTCCAAGCTTCCTGTGCCCGACCCTCATAATCGACTCAGGTAAAACAAACCCATCCATTTATGGAAAGCGATGCGCCGCATGCACGGGGGCAGGGAGAGGACAGAAATTCTAGCTTTTCCCCACTGTTTAAACCCTGACCACAGGCACCAAGAGTGTATGACGGAGGAGCTAATCCATTTTAAAGCCGTGTGAAGGAACCTAGGCCATTTCCACACTAGACTGCTATAGTGCTTTTATTCCCCTTTGAACGTCCCATGGAATCCTGGGGTCTGCAATTTAGGGAGGGGCATTTAGAAGTCTCAGTTGAGAGCCTTTTGGCCTCAGTAAACTACAAACCCCAGAATTCCACAGGAAGATGAAAGTGGAATAATATCACTATAACAGTCTAGTGTGGAAATGGCCCCGGTGCAGGTAGTTCCACATCACCCTCCATCATTTCGCGCTGACATCACCTTGAGCTATTTGTTTTGAGTACTGTTAAAAAAAAAAAGCTGTTCCTTGATGCAAACATCAGCCCCCTGGCGCATCCTCTGGAGTTATTCTTGAGTCCTGTTTGGGTTTTTAAACATCTGTGCCCGGATGCAAACTGCCTCTGTGCGCCGTGTGAATGCGTTTACACGTGTTTGCAAAGGCCAACTCTGCCTCTGTGTCGACCTGCCCCAGTTTTAGGCCAGCCTGAGCTTCCTGACGCACAGATATTTCTGCATCCATTCCTTACCCCAGCCCAAGATCTGGGGGAAAGGAGACTCGTACCGTCCTGTCTACACGATCACCCCCCCCCCTTTCAAAGCAACCCTTTTCCTTCCCAAATCGTATCCAGGCAAACAGATCCCCCCTCCCCCGGTCTCCTGGGCGGAAGAGGAGCCCGGGGTCGGCTGGAGGGGGGAGATCACTTTATTCCCCGCCGCGGCGTCGCTCCGCTCCCAACCCGCTTCGCCAGCTGCGAATCCGGATGGCAAAGTGGAGCAAGTTCCCCCCCGCGCTCACCTTGCCCGGGGTCCGGCCCGCTCCACCTGGGGCATCGTCCGCGTCCAGCGCCGTCGCAGCCGCCCCTCCAGGAGCCTCCTCCGGCGCCCCCGCCGCCCGCGCTCCCTCTCCGGCACGTCCCGGTCGCCCGGGCGGAGCAGCCCTGCCCGGCGCGGAGGCGGGAGCCGAGCGGCTCCGGGGCGCCGCCCCGCGGCCACCGAGCGAGGCGCACCCTCGCCAGAAACGCGTGGCTTCCTCCCCCCCAGGCGGCCTTCAGACGTGACGCGTGTCCTTGCCATCCTTGGAGACCTCCAAGAGAGACTCTACCTAGACGTCAGGAAGATTTTCTTTGTCGTTCGGGAGTATTTTAAGACCCCTCCACACTCCACTTTTCCAGCGCTATGATTCCACTTTAACTGTTCTAGTTCCATCCTATGGAATTGGTAAATTGAGGGAGGGCGTTTGCAGTTCTCAGCCAGAGCGCTCTAGTGCCTCGCCAAACTACAAACCCCAGGATTTCCTAGGATGCTGGCATGGCAGTTACATGCTATAATTGGGTAGTGTGAAAGGACTATCTGTTAGGTATTCCCGCACGGCACGAGGTTAGACTAGATGGCCTTTGTGGTCCTCTCGAACTCTATGATTCTATGCAGACCCGGAAGCAGGGGGTGCCCTTACTCCAGGGCCTTTGCCGCACTACACTGTTATAGTGCTGTTATTCCACTTTCAACCTCCTAGGCTAGGGAATCCTGGGTTGCAGTTGAGGGAGGGGCTTTTAGGATTCTCAGCCAGAGAGCTCTTTGGCCTCAGCAAACTACAAACCCCAGAATTCCACAGGACGTTGAAAGTGGAGTAATAGCACTATAACAGTGAGTGCAGAAATGGCCTATGACTCTACCACCAGGGTTCAAATCCTCACTTGGCTGTGGAAACGTACTGGGTGGCCTTGAGCAAGTCACACTCTCTCAGCCTCAGAGGGAGGCTAAGGCAAACCTCCTCTGAGCACATCTTGCCAAGAAAATCCCATGAGAGGGTCATCTTAGGGTTACCATAAGTCAGAAATGGCTATAAGACACACAGCGACAACTTTAGCTCAGCTGCTGATTCCAGCTTAGGCCATTTCCGCACTACACTATCATTGTGCTATTGTTCCACCTATGGAATCCTGGGGATTGCCATTTAGGGAGGGGCCTTTAGAATTCTCAGCCAGAGAGCTCTTTGGCCTCAGGAAACTACAAGCCCCAGAATTCCACAGGACGTTGAAAGTGGAATCATTGCACTGTAACAGTGTAGTGCAGAAACGGTCTAGCTCGACTTTGCACAAGACCCTGCTTCACACATGCAGGGCTTGTTGCCTGTTTCTCCGCCAAATGTTGCAACTCTAGCACAGACACAGGTGGTCTTCAAGGTAAATTCCATAGCCCTGATAGTTTTCTTGTGCTAGATCCCATTCAAACGTGCCCACCATCACTGGACGCTGCAGGCTTCACCAGGCATGGGTGAGCCGGTTCCCAGTGCAAAGCCCTGTTTGGCATACACTTAAAATGTTTGGGAAAATATTTTAGGTTGGCTTCTTTGTTTTGCTAGTAGGTCTGCAACAAAGCTGATGGGAAGAAAATCAACTTGTCTGAAATGTAGCACTGGAGGACAGTTTTGTGGATACCATGCTAAAAAGATAAACGAATGGGTCTTAGAGCAAATCAGTCCCAGAAGCCAAGATGACTAAGCTGAGACTGTTAGAATTTGGACATTTTTCTGCACTACACTGTTATAGTGTTATTATTCCACTTTCAATATCCTGTGGAAGTCTGGGGTTTGTAGTTTCCTGGGGCCAAAGAGCTCCCTGGCTGAGAATTCTAAATGCCCCTCCCTAAACTGCAAGCCCCAGAATTCCACAGGATGTTGAAAAGTGGAATAATAGCACTATAACAGTGTAGTGTGGAAATGGCCATAAAGAGAACATGACTGGCTAAGACCAACAATAATGCTCGGCAAGTTAGAAGACAGTGGGAAAAGAGGAAAACTACCTTATGGACAGTTATAGACTCCACCGAGGACACCGGAAGCTGCAAGACCTGAGCAGGGCTGTTGATGATGGACTGATTTGGGGGTCCCTCTTTCACAGGACTGCCATGAGTCAAAGCCGACTTGAGGGCAGTTAAAAATAACAATAACAACACCTCTTGCAAAGGAAAGGGCTGGCTTTCATTGTAAGCTGTCTGTTTATTGCAAGAATGTGTAGGGCCCTTTCCACACTGGACTGTTATTGCGCGATGATAACTGCAAACCCCAGGGTTCCATAGGATGTTGCAAGTGGAATCATCGCGCTATAACAGTCCAGTGCGGAGAGGGCCTAGAAGTCTCTCTGGGAGCCTTTTGGACCAAGGAGTGGGAAAAAAATGCTTGCAATTAAATAAAATTTAAATAATGAAATATTACGTTCAGTTAACAAAATGGAACACCATTCTGCCCGGGTCAAGCCAACAACCTATTCAGCATCCTGTTTCTAAGAGCAGCTTGTCTGATGCAGCTAAAAAAGAAACCCGGACCCAAATAAGAGCTTTAGCCCTGCTCCACAGTTGTCTCCTTTGGCAGAAAAATCTAGTGGTTATTCAGTGGTATTCTGCAACTGAACATGGAGGTTCCATTAGCTATTATAAGTAACAGAGTTTGATAGGTGACTGCTCCTCCTTTTCCTCCTCCATGACTTTGTATAATCCTCTTTACAGGCCACAGAAAGCAACAGCACTCCTTCTTGCGGCACGAAATTCCATCAATTGCACAGTACGTGTGGGTGTGACAAAGCGATGTTTGTTCTTCGGCAAAGAACTAGGACTGACATTCCACTAGGAAGCTGTTTATCAAGAGTCAGTCCACAAATCCATCTCATTCAGCGATGTCAGTACCAGCTGAACCCAAGCTGGCACCCTCTGGTGGTGTTGGAATACATTTCCCATCATTCTCAGCTAGCCTGACAATGGGGAGTGATGGAGGTTGCAATCCAGTGCTTCGGAAGGGCAGCAGGTTGGCCGCCAATAGCTCTGACCACTACTCCTAAAGACATACCACAATAAGCATACTGTGTGGAAATATTACACCCCACCAGATGGGCTGGGACTACAACTCCCATCACCCACCAAGCAGTCCAGCGCAGCAGCAATCCAACAGGAGTGGGACAGTCACGCAATTCACACAACTGATTTTATCTAGGTTGCCCCACTACTATGATTCGCATCACTTTAAACTGTTTTAACCAGTTTTAAATTGTCTAGTTCAAAGTGAGAAAAAATTTAATACGTTTTCAGTCTTTTAAAATTACTCTTATTGTTACTCATTGCCTTAAATTGATTGTATTGTACGCTGTCTTAAGATCTTTGGCTATGGTCCAGGATATAAAGATTTTAATTAATAAATAAATCCTCAGCCCTCCTTTAAATATTTTCCACAATATGGTTTGGTTGTTAAGATGCTGTCCAAGGACATCTTCAATTTCTAAAAAAAAGAGAGGTTAAGGCATAGCCCTATAACAGGAGTGGGCAACCTTTAAACTTAAATTTTAATTAAAAACCTTCTGATTTTAAAATCTTTTGGAGTTTTAGTATAATATTCTTGCATAATTTTGTGTAGTTTGATTGCATGGCTTTGTCATTTTGCTTGACACTAGATTGTATTTTTATCTGGACAATTTGTTTTGTAATTGTATGGCATAGCTTTATTATTCCTTCCCTTTGTGTTTGTGTGTCGGTCCATATATTTCAGATATTTGGCAGGACCCACTATTTTTGGTGGTTTTACTTGTAAGGAGGCATGTACATAGATGGGACTATATAAATAAATGGTATCAACAACAATAATTACCATCACCGTCATCACCACCTTCCTCATGTTTTGGACTCCAGCTCCCAGAATCCTGTTTCAGAATGGCCAGTGGTAAGGGATTATGGGAACTGTAGTCTCAAAAAAATCTGGAGGGCCAAATTTTCCCCAGCCCTGCTGTGTACTCCAGATGGCAGCCTTACTCCTTCTCTCTAAATTAGGTTTCAAAGAGGTAATTAGTGACAAGAGGAAAATGCCTTTGTATGTGCTCAGAGGTACTTTTATTCAGAACTATTGGTCCGTTAGGAGCAATATTTGTAAGCCATTTTAGGAGAAGGGGAAAAATCTATTAAATGGAATAAGTTTTCTGTAGATGTGCAGAAATACTTTTACTTTGTCCAGTATTCTCACTGTGGAAATAATCCCCCTGCCAACATGGCCAGGGACATTTCCAAGCTCTGGGGAGGGGGTTGAGAGTATTCAAGGTAAAAAAAGGAAAGAAGCTGGAAACATCCGATAAAACCCGATGTCAAGGAAAGACAGCATTCAAAGATATAGAAAAAAGGCTGGCCCCTCTAGAAGCGGCAAACCCCAGGATTCCCTAGGAGGTTGAAAGTGGAATAATTGTGCTATAAGAGTGTCATGCGGAACGGGCCTAGGATTCTGGGTGCCTGCTCTCTGCACCATGCCTTGGCCCCCTTCCCATACCAAAACATTTTGATATTTGCAGTTTTTCCACTTTTGCAGTGGTCCTGCACCCCTAACCTTAGCAAACATGAAGGCTCCCCATTGATGCGTTGGCTTTTCTGGCCAGCACACCACACTGGCATTTATACTTCCAGAAATTCCTAGGGAAAACCCAGGGCATTTCTGCACTACACTATTATAGTGCAATTATTCCACTTCCCCACCCCGTGCAATTCTGGGGTTTGTCGTTCACAGAGGCCAAAGAGTTCTCTGGCTGATTTTTCTAAATGCCCCTCCCTAAACTGCAAATCCCAGGATTCCACAGGATGTTGAAAGTGGAATCAGAGCACTATAACAGCGTAGGGCAGAAATGGCCCCATTTCTCCCCTTTCCTCATAGAAGCAGAAAGGGAAAAAAAGAATCATGGAGACACAAACATATAAAGAAGGCATCGTTTTATTATTATTTAAATCTTATTCCACAGGAAACAATGTTCACTAACATGATTTTTTTTATCACAATTCGTATTAAATAACACTGTGTTAAATACAAAATACTTATTTTTAAACAAGAGACAAATGGTTTAAAATACAGGATCTTTTGCTTTTCTGTGCCTCCCCCCCCCAAATTGCTCAGAATGTTTCATCGCAGACATTCTTCTAAAGTTACAAATTCATGAAAAGTTAGTAGAAAATCATCGGACGATTGGAATAACCCGGCCTCACCCCTGATGATAGGACTGAAAGAGTTTACAAAGCATAAAAATAGCACAAAAAGAGCCCCAACCTCAAGACTGCAGGAAATCCAAGATTGTCTGAACACTACAACAGGCGTGAGCAAAGTACAGAACTGGTTTCCTGAACCCCACGGCCTCCTGATGCCCCCCAGCACCAGAAAAAAAGAGGGAAAGGGGGCTTTGTTGCATCTGGAGGCATTCAGAAGTGGGTTTTGAAAGATGGGGGAAGCCACACTTCCCCAGACTCCCCAAATCAAGACCAGAATTAGACATCTGGTCATTTCTGATTTTGATTTCCCACAGCATCTGCCCATAGCAGATGCCAGGGGTAAAAATTTGGACCCCAGCAGAGCTAAAATTGCCCCGCCACCGCTGTTTAAATGGAAGGTTATTAGTGGTGGGAGATGCCTAAATTATACACCCAGCTTTCAATGGCATGCCTGCCAACGTTTCACAAATGAAACCTGGGACATGAGCATCCAAGCAACATCAGAGTGTGGTCCAAGACGGCAAAAGGTATAGATGAGGACGAACGCATTGGCCAAGAGAAGCTGCAGCAGTTGGCTTTTGCCTGAGCCTACTGGGAAGGGCAAAATTCTGCTTGCTCCTCTCCTTTCCCCTCTATTGAGTTAACTGAGCGCAAAGTACTTTTGCATTTTGAACTCAGGCCAATGGCCTCAGTTTGCAGCAACTGACGTAAGCTGAGGACAAATGGAGAAGAGAGAAGGAGGAAAGAGAACCAGGACACTTTAAAAGTAGCTGAAAAAATGGGGTGAGAGAGGACTGACTGGGACTGTCCGTGCCGAATTAGGACAGTTGGAAGGTTTGTACCAGACTAGACTGCACCATTTGCAGTTTGGGGGTAAGCGCAATGCTTTCAGCCTTCCTATCAAGGTAGAAACAACTCCCAGCACACAAAATAGATTTTCAGAGAGAAAAGGAGAAAAACTTCTAGCTGTGCACATTGCCCAGTTTCCATTTGTGGAAACTTTTTTTCACAGAGGGGAACATTCGGAAAAGGTGACTCCCCCATCCCTAGGCTGAAATGGTACAGTCCGTTCTGGCACCTCCAGAACTCTTAGCTGTTCATTCTTCTGCATATCTCGTCCAGGTCTCAGTTATCACGGATTTAAATCAGAATTTTCTATCGTGGTTATTATCATTAGTACTACTACTTAGTAGTAGTAACAGTATAGGTCTTCTGCTACTTCTACTATCACTGTACTAGTAGTATTAATTAGTACTACTTAGTTACTCCTAGTAGTAGTCAATTACAATCAATAGTAGTTTTCTCCGAGTAGTATTCTACCATTACTCCTAGTAGTAATCTAGTAGTAGCAGCAGCAGTCATGTTCCATGGCCAGCAATTGGACAGTAAGCAACAGAAGAGACTGAAGGGATTAATTTGAGCAGAAGTTTTTTTGGGTTTTTTGGTGGGAGGGGTAGGAGGGGAACCACCATGGACTTCCGACCAAAATGCATATAGGCAGATGGCATTTTAAGACCAGAAGTAAGAAAAAGAAGGAAATAAAAATAAGCCACTATCATATAGAACACGTACTAAAAAGTCAGACCATCTTGCATAATAGTTCCATCCCAGCTGTGCTTCGCCCCATCATTTCTTTGCCTCCAAAATTTAAATTGTTGGGAACATCAGTCTTCTGGCTGTGTTTAAAAAGTGGGGGGTTATCCAGCAAAGAAGATTGGCTTTGAATCTGGGTATTTCAATATGGCTGTTCTGTCAAGTCACCTTAACCTAGACATGGAACTCAAGACCTTGGAGAAGGAAGGAAAAATAGATTGGATTCCATAGATCCCATTGATTTGTGCGTGGCGTTGTCCAAGTAATCCTGGAGCCCCTTCACACTGCCCTGCTATAGTGCTATGATTCCAGTCTAACTATTCTGGTGTCATCCTCTGGCATTTCATTCTATGGCTGCCCCCTCCCCCCAAAAAATCTGACCCCATGAAATGTTCTTTCCATCCTTAGATTTCTGTTATTGCAAGAGGTGAAAACTAGTCACCCCTAGAACTCTTCCATTTGCTGTCTTCGAACTCGCTTGGTCCCATTGCCTCTTTTCTTTGGATGCCTTAACTGCGTTTCTAAATGCTTGATTTCTACGTTTTAAGTTTTGGCAGTGCTGGCAACTGAGGGAAAAATTCATGAGGTGGGAGGAATTTTTACTGAGAGGCGATGCTCTCCTTTTGGCCTCCTTCCTGTTGAACCACATTCTGTCCTGTGGGATCCCGGGACTTGCAGTTTAGAATTCTCAGCCAGGGAGCTCTAGTGCTCCCCTAAATTGCCAATGCCAGGATTCTATAAGATGTTGCCGTAGCAGTGAAAGCAGAATCATAGTGCTCTAACAGTGTAATGTGGAAGTCTACAAGAAAAGACTTGCCATGCCTGCACAAGGCGTTCATTTCTGGTAGCCTCATGCCCTGGACTAGTCCATTTGGAAATTTTTTGGATGGGCAGACCTTCTGTTACCACATCCTTTGGATTAATTCTTACTCGTACTGGAAGGAGAATTCATGATTTCCCCCCTTTGCTGGACAAAGACCCCCTGAGACAGAGCAGGGAGCTCCTTTTTTTAGGCAATTCCAGCTGGGATGGAGCACCGAACAGAAAATAAAAATGCACCATTATTATCATGCAGAAAATATCCACACAGCACTTCAAGGGCTCCTCTAAAAGGGATGTAAAGAGTTGTCTGTTGAACATTGGCTGAGCAAGAAATGTTTCCCAAGTGTACACAAACTCTGGAAAGACCTGGGATTGATTCAAGTTTCCGTAATGTGTAAGGCATGGCAACCCTGGAGCATTTCGTCCATTCATCCATGGACCACACTCACATCTTGGGAAAGTTCCTTTATCTATTTCTCTCTAAAAAGATGCAGCTTTTAACATGCCACAGCCCCCTGCATGCTGACCGGGGAATGCTGGGAGCTGTCATCTCAAAATGGAACTTTTCCAACCTCTGTCCCTAGACTATCATAAATCTCAGTATTTCTTCCTTCATAGCCAGGTATTTAGGTGAGGTACAACCATGGCACTGAACCCAGGTGAAAATGATATTTTAAGCCCCAATGAACTCAGTGGGTTTCTCACTATTTCTCAACTATTTCTGAGTTGCCTGTTTCTGAGTCAACTTGCTGTTAGGTATCTTCCATCATTTCACAGATGAAGACCAGGACATGCATGGCCAAACCCTGTCAGAGCACGGTCGAGACGGTAGACAGTAGAAGTTATTAATGAGAAGGATCACACAAGATAGAAAAAGCTACAGCAGTTTGCTTTTGCCTGACCCTACTGGAAAGAGCAAGATTCTTCCCGCTCCTCTCCATCCCCTTGAATTAATGGAGTGGTAACTACTTTTGTACTTTAAACTCAAAGCCATATTTCAAAAAGGCAATTTGGAAAGGTCAGAAATTCATGAGAAGTTTTAGTACTATGCAGTACAGATTTGGGGGCTGGAGGAAGGACAGTAATAATCGGTTGGGAGGAAAAAATATAGAATGAGCTTTTGTAGCAACCTGGGTAGAGAATGCCATACCTTTGAACACATGACTCAGAAGTTGACATGGCTTGATTCAAAGTGCATTACAGCTACATGAACAGCACTAAAGTGCATTGGAGTGCAATATGTCACTCTTGCTTTCCTGCCAGACATTTTCTTATCTCCTCCAGGGAAGGAGTGTTCTAATGAAAGGAATGTCGAGAGCGCCCGGGGAGCACAAACCGTACCACTCAGATGCTCATGGCTGGAGGAGGTTAGGACGGTACCTTTCTGCCAGCAGAAAGGAGTGCCCAGGGAGGGAGGCAAGGGGCGCTTCTGTCATGACAGTCCTAACAGTGCCCCAAGCAGACGGAGAGGGGCTGCCACTCTCCCACCAGCAGTAACAGGCAGAAAGCTCCCAGGGAGTGCATTCTGTAAAGGAAGAGGCTTTGGATTAAGTGCATTGAAAGCCACTCTGTTCCCCACAACAAGGTCTTTAGGGAGCCACCAGCTATGCCAGAGTGAGTTCTGTTCCTAAGCCTTTTGCTGAAACCACTCAGGGGTAGTTTCATGTAGCCCCATGGTTGGTTTTGTGGCCCCCATGGCACAATATTTCTCTAGAGGGCATTTTGGCTCCATTTGGACGTCCCCTACAAGCTCCTCAGAGTTTTTTTTAAAAAAAAATACAACCCACTCACCCCCCAAAAACACCTTTTTTGCCCCAAAATGCCTTCTGGGGGTGTACACAAGTGTAGGTCTAAGGGGTACCTTTTTTGAAACAGGAAATGACTCCCTGTTGTTAAAACACAGCCTCAAAACATGGTGGAATCCCCTCTAGAGTACATTTGAGGGGCAAAAAATTGGATTTTCTTTTATGGGAGTGGGTACAGAGGGGGACAGCCCTCCAAGGCCTCCTGGGAAGCTAATGCAGCTTCTTAGACTCTTTCTGCACCTCACCGTCTTCCGGCGCTGGGATGCGGGGATCACGCGAGCAGCCTCCGGCGAGAGGCTTTCACATCCAGGGTCCTTGCGCTCTGCACGAGCTGCCTGCTTGTGCGAGAGCCTCGCCTCTTCCTTCTGCAGCACAGCCTGGGAGTTTCCCAGGCTGCGCTGGGGCAGGAAGCGCAACCGGCATGGCTCCGGAGGCTCCACACGCCAGGTAAGTGCGCGTGGGGCCCGCGAGCAATGCGCAATCGCGCACCATTTTCGGCTTCTAGCCGAAAATGAAAAGGTGTGTGATTGGCGCCTGCTGGCCCCTGGAACATCGCGCGATTGTTAGTGTATTGTGCGGATCGCTCCTCACAATCGCGCGATGCTCCGGGCCCTCTTTCGCATGGAAAATGCTGCGTGAAAAGGGTCTTAGCCTTCCATAGTTGCTCACCACTGACTTAGGCCTTTTCTGCACTATGCTGTTATATCGCTATTATTCCACTTTCAACCTCCTGTGAAATTCTGGGGTTTGTAGTTTACTGAGGCCAAAGACCTCTGGCTGAGAATTCTGAAAACACTTCACCATACTGCAAATCCCAAGACTCCACAGGATGGAAACATGGCAGTTAAGATGGCAGTGGTTCTTAACCTTTACTTTATGGGGGACCTCCTGTAAACATACTTTGTTGCTGGAAATCCCTGGGACTTAACTCAAGATTTAAATATTTAAATTTAGAGTGCTCATCAGTTGTTCACCTTTATCCCTTATTCCTCCAGTAGACAATGCAAAGGAAAGGAGAATTGCTAATGGTCGATGGAGTAGCCTGCTGAAATCCTTCAAGTGCCAGGAGAAGAGAATAAACTGGAATTTCCTAAAAGAAGGCAAACCTCAAGAATAATTTCTTTTGCCCTTTCTTTCCCTCAAAACAGCACCTGGAAGGTAAGGGTCCCGGTGCTGCTTTGGAGGACAGTGCAAAAGAAATGCTATTTCCTTCCAAAGGAGCACTAGCTTAGATTTTTTCAGTTCCTTAAATCCAAGATTTTTCCCATCTCCCAGGATGAATGGCAACCCTTCGTGAACCCCCACAGATCCGGGACTCCAAGTTAAGAACCACTGACATAGTGTTATATCTGTGTATCATGAAAGGGCTGTGAGACATCACAGCAGGTAAGCCAATGGCAGCAAGAGAGGGCTGTGAATTCTCTTTTCGACTCCAAGCCTCTCTGTAATACCATAAAACAGGCCTGTTCTACTGCAGAAACACCCGTCTCTCCCCAGCCTCCTGTACTACTTTCATGCTTATTGGTTCAGGCCAATGAATTCTCCAGACCTTGACAGCATGGCATTGAAAGAGAGCTCCAGGTTTTACCATCACTTCCACCCCTTTTCAAGAATATCCATGAATTGTTCAGTGCATTACGAACCCTTTGCCTAGACAAACACTGTTAAGGTTCCTTTGTGTATAAAATAGCATAAAATGAAAGCAGACCTTTAGGCATTTTGGGCCTGAGCAGATTGGCCAAGGAATCAATACTAAAACGCCATCCATTGTCCGGTGGAGGACCTGGAGAAGGAAGAAGCAGAGCAGAAACGACCTTCCGCTAAGGATGGAAAAGACGGAAGTCCGTCGGAAGCAATTCCCGGGTCTCCGCCTCTGCGAACCCTTAAGGCATCTTTGTCTACCTGGAGGTTTTTGCCTCCATGGTGTCCGGCCAATAGAGGTACCTCCAAATGGCGTAATAGTGAGTACCGGCTCCGAGTGCCACAAAGAGGTGCCAAATGGCATGGGCAAAGGGTATGCGTCCGTCGCTCTTGAAGAAGACTGTGCCCAGGCAATAGAAAAAACCACCAGCCATCAGCTCGGAGAGACCATCCGTATTGGGCTGCAGCAAGCAAACAGAAAGAGGGCACATTCATAAGGCAGAAGCCCGGACCTTTGGTTTAAGGTTTTGTCACCAGGGTATATAAAACCTTGAACAACTTGGAGAGAAACTACCTCCTCCCAGATGGAGCCATTTGGAATTTTATTTATTAAAATTCTTCCTGTTTTTGCACGCCTTCAAGTCATTTCTGACTTATGGTGACGGTCTCACGGGGTTTTCTTGGCAAGATTTGTTCAGAAGGGGTTTGCCATTGCCTCCCTCTGAGGCTGAGACAGTGTGACTTGCCCAAGGTCACCTGCTGAGTTTCCCTGGCTAAGCAGGGATTTGAACTGAACAGACCTCTTTTATTCAATCTATAGAATGTTTCTACAGTATGTTGCATGTTATTTTTACGCACTGCTTTGACATCTTCAGAGGTCAATGGGGCTGGGTAAATATTCAGTAAGAATAACAATGGCAATAATATGTATCAATACATTTTGGACCATTCTTGGATATCAGATATTAAAAAAAATAGAGAATCAGAATTAAAGCAACAAATGCCGCAAAATACGTTGTTGAAACCAAGAAAAATGGGTGCAGGGTGATAAAACAAACCAGCTCAGTATTTGGACTGGATAACTTACCATGGAAAGAATAACTACAGCAGGAAAGAAGCCCATGATGACGTAGCACACCAATTCCACTAGTTTGTACCTAGAGGAGAGAAGGAAAGTCAGCCTGCTTGGAGAAGCAGTCAGGAAGTAATATGGCTAGACAGTGGTGCGCGCACATGTATTTAAATCTACATCTGAGAAATCGGTGGTGGTTGTGATGTGTCCTAAAGCTGGCTTTGATTTATGGTACGGTCCCTAGGTGTCCCTTACCATAAAGCAAGTCACATATTTGAGGATTGGAAAGCTTTTCTTTTTGTATAGATTCACCAAGAGGTCAAGAAGCCCTGTATTTTTTGGTGTGAGCCCTTCATAAAGACAGGACCTTCTAGTGTAATCAGAACACACAAGTAAAGTGTTCCTGAAAAATGCCCATTCAATCTCTGTATAAAGACCTCCAAAAGCAGAGAGTCTAAGGCAGCCCCTTTTACTGTTGAACAGCTGTTCCGGTAAAAAAAAAGTTCTGCCTAATGTTTAGGTGGAATCTCTCTTGTAATTTGAATCCACTGGTTTGTCTTCTAGACCCTCACTGGCCTTCTGTATTGGAGTTACAGATTTGTGACAGAGTAAAAGATCTGTAACTGCTCCATATTCAGCAATATTGATTGTGGCACGATTGCCATGATCGTAAATGTTCCCCAAACCCACCTTAAGAACCAGCAGCCACGCTGAATAAAAAAGGTCTGTTCACCTGGCGATCAGAGCAGAAGGAGGAGGATGTTTCTAGCCCTCTCCTACCAGTGAGTGAGGCTGCGACAATCAAAACCATGCTCCAGTTTTTTTTTTAAAAAAATTAATTTGGAAGAGCCATATCTTGAATACTGCAGAGCCAAGAAACTGTCACAAAAAGCTACCAACAGCCCCCTAAAATAATGGAACAAAGGGCTACGGAGCAGACAATAACCAACGAAACTCAACAAAACTGCGGCCCTTTCCTCACCCTACTGTCTTCCGGTGCTGGGGTGCGGGGATTGCGCCAGCACCCTCCGGCGAGAGGCTCTCGCGTCCGGGGTCCTTCAGCTCCAGATGATCTGCCTGCTCACGTGAGAGTCCTGCCTCTTCCTTTTGCAGCGCAGTCTGGGAGCTTCCCAGGCTGCGCTGGGGCAGGAAGCGCGACTGGCGCGGCTCCAGAGGCTCTGCGCGCCAGGTAAGTGCGCGCAGGACCTGGGAGCAATGCGCAATTGCACACCATTTTTGGCGCCTGCCAGCCCCTGGAGCGTCACACGATTGTGAGTGCGTCGTGCGGATCGCTTCTCACAATCGCACGATGCTCCAGGCCCTCTTTCGCGTGGAAAACACCGTGCGAAAAGGCTATGCTGCAAGAAGTCATCCTTCTTTTGACAAATTTGGAAGCGTCTAACAGTAGACCATTGAAAAGTTACTTGATGGAGTGCAACTCCCAGAGTCCTCTAGCCAGTGTGGCCCTGCCGCCTGGGGGATTCTAAGGAACTGTAGTCCTATAAAGCAACTTTTCCAAGTCCTGGATAAGGTAGGGAAATGCTTCCGGTATTGCGTTTCCTACGAACAGAACTCAGAAGCAGCCAAAGATAGAAACAGGTAGATCTGTATCACATCCATCACAATGCAGGGTGTTTGGGTAATACGTAAATGGAATAGTGAAGTAGTAGAGCACTGGAATCAGACGTGTTCTCGGTTTAAATTGGGGTCTTCAACCAATTAAAGGAAAATCTCATTGGTTATTCATTGGCCCTTTCGCAGAGACTTGGCAATTACCTTTAAATAAGCCTGCACGTTAGTGAGAAATTGTCTTTTGGAACTCACAAAGGAAGTGTAAGATAATGTAAAATTTAGTGAAACAGAGCCTGAGGAGTAGAAGGAAAGCAGTTTTTCTCATACCCTTTCATAATCGTGACAAAAGTAGTCCAAAAGCGAATGAGTATTTCTGTTCATTCAAAAGCTTCGCCCATTAAAATCTGCCCTCACAAATTTTAGCCCGGTCACTACCCTGCCACACTGCATCCACCCTAAAAATTCAGAGTTTACTTGCCACGGCATCCTTCCCAAAGATACTGACAATTTTACAGTACAATCTTATACGCAACATCTCCGACTTGCATTCCTTTGAATGTGATGGTTCTTATTCCACAATAAAGTGGGTACAGGAAAGTAAAGTGGGTACCTGAATAATTTTGGAAAAAAAAATATTGCATAGAATCATAGAACTGGAAGAGCCCACAAGGGCCATCCAGTCCAACTCCCTGCCATGCAGGAATATACCATCAAACCATTTGCAACAGACGACCATCCAGCCTCTGCTTAAAAACCTCCAAAGAAGGAAACTCCACCATGCTCCCATTCCACTGTCTAATCGCTCTTACAATCAGGAAATGTTTCCTAATGTTTAGGTAGAATCTCTTTTCCTGAAGTTTAAAGCCATTCTCCATGTCCTAGTCTCTAGAGTAGCACAAAACAAGCTTGCTCCATCTTCCATATGACATCCCTTTAAACATGTAAACACAGCTATTGTGTCGCCTCTTAACCTTCTCTTCTCCAGGCTACACATATCCAGGTCCCTAAGCAGGGTATTTTATTATTTATGTTTATCTTCTACCTATCAGTATAACTGAAGACAATTATATGGGACTGTTGCAGACACAGAAAAAGGTTTCGTTATACATGTCACAGAGAGACTCATCGATTGTCAGAGACCAGGGCTGACATGATCTGTCTTTCATGTTCTCAGGCACTGCCTGAAAAAAAGGTGACGTTTCCAATATTTTTCTTGACAATCAAAACTGAAGGCAAAGAAGCCTCAAAATTAGTTATGTCTATGAAATATTTCGTTCCACAAGGGGGAGTTAGATGCCAAGTTTATGTCAGCTGGAAATCAGTCTAGTGGGCTGAATAAGTTCAGTGCCTATATCTCCTAAAGGTACTAGATCCTATCTGATCTTGGAAGCTAAGCCAGGTCAGGCCTTGGTTAGTCATTGGATGGGAGACCACCAATGAAGACCCAGGTGCTGTGGGCTATATTTCAGAGGAATGAACTGGTAAAGCCATCTCAGAGTATTCCTTGCTTAAGAAAACCTTTTGCAATTAATAGGGTTCCTGTAAGTCAACAAGGAACTTGAAGGCACATACACACAAAAACACACACAAATGAGTTTGAAAACACCCTTTTTTTTCCTAGACAGAGACCTCCCAGCAGTCCCAATAAAACAGTTGTTCCATAGTGCAGCTATTCCATTTTTCACATCTTAGCAGATTCTCTGTCTGGAGGAGGAGTGGGAAAGAAAGCAAAGGGCCTTGAGTAGAACTTAATTTGGATTCAAGCTTTAAAAGGTCTGTTTCATACTACACAGTTATAGGACTTTGACACCAGCCTATGGAATTCTAGGATCTGTAGTATGGAGAGCAACCAGAGCTCTTGGGCAGAGAATTCTAAACAGCTTTCCAAACTACAGATCCCAGGACTCCATAGCATGCAACCAAGAGCAAGACTCCACCTTGCTCTGAGACAGCGTCAAACTGCTCTTACCATCAGGAAGTTCTTTCTCATGTTTAGACATGAACAACGCAGAATTTTTTTTTCTATTCCTACGTAAGAATACCAACAGTATCAAATGTTGGTTTCTTGGTGCAAAATGCCTGATACGGCTTTGCAAGCGATGGGCTGCAATGCTGAATTGTGGTCTCCTTGGCGTTCCCACCCCTTCACCCAAACTTACCGTTCGTGGAAAAAGAAAACGTAGACGGTGCCAACAGATGCCATGATCCACACGAACCAGCGCATGTGGGACGCCCACGGGCCCAATTCCCGCAGGTTTAGCCTGGGAGAACAACAGAGACCATTGAGTCGTTGAAAGAAACAGCAGCCGGAAAGGTGGCCTGGGGAAATCAAAGGAGAAAGAAGAAACAAGACAAAGCAAAAGAAAGAATTCCAACACTGCTGGGGAAATATGCCTCTTTCAGGGAGAAAGGAGTAGTTCAATACTGCCGGGGCAAGGTACGTAGGGAAACATGCTTCTTTCAGGGGGCAAGAAACAGTTCACACAAACAGTGTTGACCTGGTGGATAATGGGGGGGGGGCATTATGGCTACCTGCAAAATTAGATCAGAGCTGCTGTGATTGCAGAAATGCATTAGCACAACCCTGGTAAGAGTAGTCAATAGTGAGGGATGAAGGGAACCAACATCCTGCCTCTGACATATACAGTGGCAGCTGGTTGCTCCCATGTCAGTGGGGCAGTGACTCTGCTATGGGTTCTGATCCAACCTCAGAGGTGAAATCCAAGATGCAGAGCCACTAGAGTCCAGGATCTCAGGAAGAAACCCTAACGCTACATATAATCTACACATAACTAAAACAAAAACTAAGAATATTAACAATAGAAACAATACATAGCATAACAGAATAACTAAACTGACTTAAAGTAATGAGTTAAAATTAAAAATTGTTTCCTACCCTTGTTGCAAACATTCCATACTACTTGAATAATTACACCTAAATATTAAATCCTTTCTTTTATGCGATAACCATGAATTGTTCCTAGTCATTTATCATTGTATTTGATCCATTCCCGCACTAGACTGTTATAGTGCTATTATTCCAGTTTCAATGCCCTATGGAATCCCGGCGTTTGCAGTTTCGGGAGGGGCCTATAGAATTCTCAATCAGAGCTCTTTGGCCTCAGGAAACTACAAACCCCAGAATTCCACAGGATGTTGAAAGTGGAATCAAACTGCTAGAATAGTCTCTTGCGGAAATGGCCCAAGTTCCAAAAAAGCACAGACTATATAGGTATTGTGCAAACTTACCAAGGGGCATAAGATGCTGCTATGAAGAAGTAGATAACCATTCTGTCAAACATGTGTAGACAATGTTCCACGGTTCTGCAGAAGACAGAGAGAGAATATGCATTGGTGTATATAGGCATAGACATATTAATCAGCTGTCCTTAGTTGCTGGATCTATAAGATGGTGGAATGCACAGTCTGGTTCAACGTCAAGCATATCGTCCTTGACGTAACAATCGCTGATGAGAATCGCTATGAGAAAAGCAGCAGAGGAAACAAAAGCCAACCTCTGCTCCTCGAGGACCTGTCAAAGGACTGCTTTATAGAGCGCAGGAGCAGAGAATTTGTGACCCTCCAGATGTTGCTGGGTTGTAACACCTATCATCTCTCAACATGAGTTATGCTGGCTGGGGCTGATGGGAAGTGTTTTCCAACCAAATGTCAAGGACGAGTTTTGGGAACTCTAGAGTAGATGGCTACAACCACCTCATCCTCCTTCTCCTCCTCTTCATGTACATTTTCCCTTTTCCCCCAAGAATGGGACACAAGGCAACTTATAAATTATTAAAACCTGTGTGTGTGTGTGTGTGTGTGTGTGTGTGCCTTCAAGTCACCTGTAAGCTGAGGGCAACCTGGTGAGTTCATAGGATTTTCGTAGGCAAGGAATACTCAGAGGTAGTTTTGCCAGTTCCTTCTTCTGAAATATAGCCCATTTCTGCACTACACTGCTCTAGTGTTATTATTCCACTTTCAACATGCTGTGAAATTCTGGGGTTTGTAGTTTCCTGAGGCCCAAGAGCTCTCTGGCTGGGAATTCTCAATCCCCCTCCCTAAACTGCAAACCCCAGGATTCCACAGGATGTTCAAAGTGGAATAATAGCACTACAACAGTCTAGTGCAGAAATGGCCATAGCCTGCAGCACCCGGTCTCTCATCCAAATATTAACCAGAGGAACCCTGGTTAGCTTCTAAGATCAGACACGACCTGGTGCCTTTTAGGGTATTCGGGCATTACAATATTAAAAACTATACAAAAATATCAGTAAAATATGTATGTATGTTTGCTTAAGAAATCAATAGAGTTAAAAGTATTTAAAATTCGTTAAAAGTCAACAGAAAAAAAAATCCACAAAACAGCACACAACATCAAAAGTCCAACACAGTCAATTCCTAAAAGCCTGCTGGAATGGAAAAAAGTTTTCATTTTCTAGCAGGAGGAGAGTAAGGAGGGAGCTATCCTAGCCTCCCTAGGGTGGGAGTTCCTAAGTCTGAGAGCATCCACCAAGAATCCTTTTTCCCTTTTACCCAAAACATCTCAGGCCAGTCCTGCCCAGTAGCACTCACCCAGTGCAGCATCCTATTGGGTGAGGCACTAAGAAGAGTTTCCAAAACTGAATTCTGGGATGGCTTGACTAGATCAAGGACTGTCAAACACAAGAGTTAAAACTGGGAGTCAATGTGGTGTAATCTGGGAGCACCACTGAGAAGGTCTTCTCCCGTGTTTCCACCAAATGAGCCCAGGAAGGCTCTTGGATGGAGACAACAACCTCTCCCAAAGATCTTAGAGCACAAATGGGCTAATATAAGGAGATGTGGGCCCTCAGATAGCCTGGACTTGAGCTATATAGGACTTTATACATCATAACCAGCACTTTAAATTGTGCTCAGAAACCCCAATAGTCCACACAAGAATGACATGGTATAAGGCCCATTTCCTGACTTGCCAAGCAAATTCTCCATTAATTAATTAATTAGATTGCTATCCCGTCCCTATTCATGGCAAATGGTGGAGATCTGGCAAAGGCCACCTTTGCCCACAGCAGAGTTACCTCAAGTGCCTCTTCTTCCAAGAGATGGTGTGGAAGATGGTAGAAACAATAAATAGCCCAGAGAGGCCAAAACCGTAGATCCAGGCAGAGATGGTCTCCCATTGGTTGTCTGACAGGACATAGAGGATGGAGCTCCCCAGAATGCTTGGGATGATCCAAAACTAGAAGAGAATTAGAGAAAGCAAAGGATTTGGGGACACTCCAATTTTTTTATTTTGCTTGATTTCTCCTGTAACCTTTCTCTACTCTTTGGCTCATTCATAATTGTTGCTTGAGTTCCATGGCTTGGAAGAAATGACTTATGGATACTGCAGCCCCCAAAAACGACCCCCAGCCAGCACCTCCTTTCAAGATTGGACTAGAACACAGAACACACTGATCGCTCCACCCCCTCTGCCGCCCATGGCTTGTACATGCCTATCACCAGGACTTATCCCCCAAAAGAACCTGGGGAAACAGAAACCCTGCCCTAGAAAATCCAGATCAAGAGATTTTTGTTCTTTGTTGGCATACTTAAGCCTCTACCTCAGCACAACCTATATTTTGATGAAAGAAAATATTACACCACACCAGTAAACTTCTACTATCTTCCTTCCAATGGGAATTCAATTTGGATGAGGGCTGCAAATTTGAAACTTCTCCCTGGTCATAGAAGTGGGGTGAACACAGCAAATATTTATATTAGAGCTATCAGGTTGAATGTGGAACAGGGCTTCTTTCTTTCTAATAGCTAATGGATCTTGGAGCAGGAAGATATAGTGTATATTTCCACCAAGTAGAACTATATAACATCTCCTCCTTCAACCTCCCCAACCTACGTTTTAGCTACTGCTTTCCCCACCCAGTCACCTACACAGCTGTTGACTGGTCGATGGAGAGAAGCATCCAGCCATATTCCCATAGATCAGTGGTTCTCAACCTGTGGGTCCCCAGATGTTTGTGGACTTCAGCTCCCAGAAGCCCTGAGCATTGACCATAGTGGCTGGGGCTTCTGGGAGCTCAAGTCCACAAGCATCTGGGGACCCACAGGTTGAGAACCACTGCTGTAGATGAATGCACAGCACTGGGGAATGATCTTGGTGCTCAGTGTCCAAGAAGTGGAACGTTATAAGATCACCCTCTGCTGCCTCATCACACCCTCCACCGGACGGCAAATGTTAGGGAAGGGGGATGCAGCAGCTCAACTTTAGGCCCTGGCAGTTAAAGTGGAATCGTAGCATTCTAATTGTGTAGTGTGAAAGTGCCCTATTTCCTCCTATAGTTCTGTGCAGCCTCCTACATAACCTTACTTGGACACCCACCTCCCATCTCCCAGGGAAATGCAAATGCAACTCACAGCATGTGTGGCACAGTTGGCGGCGTGTTCATACTCCGTTGGCTGGTACCTTTTGTTGGGTGGCACCCTGTGATTCATAAACCTGGATTGAGCGGCAAAGAAGAGGGAGAAAGAGTCAGCCCATGTCTGTCTGCAACAGGGACAAGTTCTGCCAAGGGCCGTTGGACTTATTATGCTCTGTGTTTTCTTGCGGAGAGAACAATCAGCCAAGAGCTAGGCATGTGATGCTGGGAAAGACGGGAGAAACTGTCAGGGACAAAAAAAAAAGAAAAAAGGTAGAACATCTCTACACAGTGAGCCATTACACACTTCAGCTACAACCTGGCTGGATGCCAAAGAGGGACTGGGAATGGCTGCTCACTCCTTACTCCTCACATGTCCAAAGATTATGATTATTTGTTTCCCAGTTGTCTGTAAGGTATACCAAGGCTGTTTCTTCCAAAGAGAAGAGAGACCCATTCCAGCTTGTCAATATCTTTCTTGGACACAGTTTCCCTGCCGCATTGAACATCCCAACAGGGTTTCACAGGGGTTGGGGAACCTGTTTCTCTGTGGGAAAATGAGTACAAATGAATAGCCTCTCCACTCCTAGTGTATAGTTACCAAGACACCACTTTCGAGTGTTCCAGGCATTATTCTGCAAATAGATGCTGAAATATCTAGGCACGTTTTTCTGTGTATGCACAACACAGCCCAGTTTTTTTGCACCAAAAAACCCACACATGTTTTCTATGCAAAGAAATGTGTCTGTTGCTTTCCTGCACAGAATATGTTGGTTTTGTGCCAAACAAAACAAAAAAACAGACACACATCCCCTCCCCCAGATATTTCTGCACAGAATCCTTATCTGGACTCCTTCTCAAAGTTTGGCTACCAGGAGAAAACTGCGCAAAATCTCATGGCCACTTTGTACTTCCCAAGGTGTCAGGATATTCTTTTCTCTGCGATGCAAACAAATATTGTTTCCATTCCTAGAGTATGCCTACATAAATAAAATAAAATATTAACTTATAATAATACATTAATGCTGTAGGTCATCATGAAAATTTACATTCCCACGATTAAGATACAAAGTCGTCTTTTGCATAACGAGTAGCTCCCATTTCACTGGGGACAGCGAAATTGCCCTAAGGTTCAGCCTGGATTCTAAAGGAGCTGGCTTTGGTGCTGAACCTGTTTCAGGGCTGGAGTTGAGCCCCGTGGGTAGTTCCTTAAAGTCTGGAATAGAACCTGGAGTAGAGATGGAAGTGGAATTACTCAGTATCCTGTATGGGGTCATCGAATGACGTTGTCATCTGTGGTTATGATAACAGCTGCCCCCCCACCAAATTTGCAGGTTTGACTTTCACGGATTTGGTTATTTTTTAATTTCTCCAACCCCTACCCCCACCTCAAGGGCTTCTTTTCTGGGGGAACTTCCCTCTTCACATCTTCTATGCAGGAATTCTGTGGCCTCCTGGGGAACAAATAAGAAAAAGAAATTTTCTACTATTAGCTTTCGCTGACTGATGAAATAGACTTCATCCACAAACGTTTCTGATTGAAATTTTCTTCTCTCAAAGGTGCTACGAGATTCATTTATATCTTGTTATTTTGAAAGAGACTAACATCTAGAGTTTCCAGGTGGCCTTTATTACAAGAATGTCCTTTATTTGAGGGACAGAAATTTTGTGCCTCATAGGGCTGGTTTATTACTATTGTGTGCCTTCGAATCATTTCCGACTTAACGGTAACCTATCACAGCATTTTCTTGGCAAAGATTTGTTCAGAGAGGGTTTGCCTTTGTCTCCCTCTGAGGCTGAGACAATGTGACTTCCCCACGGTCACCCAGTGGGTTTTGAACCCTGCTCTCCAGAGCTCTAATCCAACACCCAAACCACAACATGCTGGATTTCTTATTATATTCCTTATTATATGGGTATTATACGGGCATATATGGGTATTATATGAGTATTATATGGATATTATATGGATTCCTTATTATATGGGATGTCTCGTATATGAGGGGTAGAAAGCTTTTCCTTTTATGTAGGTTGAACAAGATGCCCCAAAACCCCTGTATGTTTGAATGTGGTTCCTTCACAAAGACAGAAATATCTGCAGCGTGCAATTTAAGGATGTAGACGATATGTCACCTTACAGAGAAACCCATGGCTAAGTTTATTGAAATCACTGCTTTTGTTTGGTATTTAGGCAGAATGCAAACCTGTTTGCCATGACCTCCTAATTGTCAACCCCACACGTTATATGAATACCAGCCGGCAGCGGATCTAGCACAATTATATTTGTGATTACTTCTGAGTAGACATGCATAGGCTTGTACAGTAAGGGCATGTGCATCAATGGAACTCAAATCCGATTTATTAACCCCCCTCGCCTCTTCAGATCCAGGTCCCATTGAACAAAGGGACCTTTGGCCCTTTCCTTCGCCCTCCCCGCCTCTCGCCTCACGGACCTGCACATTTCTCCGTACGGCGCAACAAATGCCTTACAAACAACAGCGCATTATGCTCCTGGAGCGGTCGCTAGGCAACCGCCCGGTCCTTTCCTAGACCCTTCCCAATTGGGGTGCTTTTCATCTGTTGCTGAGAGGGGGAGAAATCCTTTCTGAATATACTGGGCGTCAAGGTTTCCACAGAAACACACAGGAGACATTTAAAAAATAAATTAAAAGAAATAATAAACTGTTCCTTAGCCCTTGCCCAGGCTCATGATGGAAAGCAATCGAAACGATATCCGCAGAGTTATAAAACAGCCTTAATAGAAAGTCAAATTCTTCAAGCAAGAGCACTAATGCACAAATCGACCACTTGAATAAGAGGAACTGCATTGGATAACCATGTCAACAACTGGGACCTAGTTATTACACATTTAAAAGGCAGATGGGGTAGCCTAGCAGTAACTTTATAGCTTAACTAGGTTATAGATTACCTAGAGCCCAAAGTTGAAATTAGATTGTGTTGAATATACGCTATAACTGTTGTGTCAGTATTTGTTGCATCGGCTATGGATGTAACAAACAGAGGTTAAGTCCAGTGCTCAACTGTTTGGAAATGGAATTCTGACACATATATGCATGTAAAGATAAGGATCTGTGTAAAATACGAATGGAAATATAATAATTCCGTCAATTAATCATCATCCAGTTCCCTTCAATTCATGTTCTTCATGCGTTAACTGCCTTCGGGTTTCTATTACATTACCATTCGTATTTTACACAGATCTTTATCTTTAAGTGCATGTATGTGTCAGAATTCCATTTCCGAACAGTTGAGCACTGAACTTAACCTCTGTTTGTTACATCCATAGCCGATGCAACTAATACTGACACAACAGTTACAGCATATATTCAATACAATCTGAGTCTCCAGTTTTTGTGGGTCATTTCCAGGCAGGAGACAAGGCTGAAAATTCTCCAGGGAAGCTCAGCTCCGGACCAGAGGAAAGGGCTGTGTGCGGATATCCAATAATGGAGCAGCTACTTGCTATAGTCTGTGAATCTTAACTGATTTTTTTTTTGCTGCATCTTGCAAAGATTCTCCATGGATTTGCTTAGCTGGCTTTCTCCTTCCTTCCCAGTTGTTACGACGCCAGGGCTCACCTTCCATTCAGCTCTGCACTCTTGTTCTAGTTAGAAGTAAGCAGGCTAGATTAGAGGTTCCTTATCCCCTGTCCCGATGTAAGTGAGAAGGGATAATCCCCTCATTTCGCCTCAATCGGGGAACAGCCCCTTTAGCCAAGATTTCTCTCTCAGTTTCCAAACAGGAAAATACATTCTGTGTCGTCCTTCATTCAGCTGCCTGATAAAAACATGGCTGCTTATTGAAGCCTTTGGGTCTCATTGATTCACTTCAGCACACTTTGCACGTGGTTTTAAACAGTTTTAACCTTTCCAACCTGTTATAGCTTGTTAGCACATTTCATGTGTTTTAACTTATTCAAGTTACTTA